>CANUEX010022382.1:0-71736 GCA_948099535.1 Jatropha multifida
TTAAGATTTATCATTGTAATAATAATAATGATAAGTGTATGTAAGACTTTATGGGAATGATTGAGTTGAGTAAAATAAGGCCCTGTGATAGTTTGAGTCATTAAAAATATAATGGGCCAACTTGTAGAATATTTTCATGTAATTATAGTGTTGAAATCAGAGATTAGGCTTACTACGGGCCTCGGGGGCCTTAAACTTACTTAGGTCCTAGTGCCGGTCCGGCCCATGGAAACGGGTCGTGACATACATGCAACATTTTGTAGTTAAAGAGCTAAAGCTACATGAAGATAGGAATTATGGGCCAAGACCTCTTTATCTTATGGAGGCTTGGAAAAGTTAATGTTAGGCTTTTGTAAAGACCCTATTAAAATTACATGGCCTTATTGTTTTGGGCTGATTTTATTATCCATGTGATTGGCCTAAATTAACTTGTTTATTTGGGTCTAAAATGACCTCATTTAGTATGTTTTAGTTGAACCCATGTGTTTGGACCTTAGGGCAGCCTATTTAGATACTTTTCATTAGGGTTAGGTTTGTTTGAGACATATAAATAGCTTCCTTAAGATGTAAAATGGGATAAGTCATTTGGATCACAAAATTATGGCTGCTTGTTTTTCTTTGAGTGAGGAGTTTGTCTTCTTCACTTATTGCATTAAAAATTGATTACTTATCAAGATTTCATCTTTTGGTGTTTTTTTTCTTGTTGATTCTGCCCTATAATCCACATTCTCAATCCTTATTGTTTGGGGGTTTGGTAGGAAGGGGTTTGTCTTTGGTTAGTATTCTTGCTTGAATTTCTTGTCAAAATTTCAGATAGCATGCTAATCTTGGGGTTTTTGCATCATATTAGATGTCGTTGTAATGGCCTTGGCCATAGAATGCTATAGCAAGTTGTTAACTGTAGTCTAGCCATGATACATTACATCCACGTGAGGATTATATGCTTCGGGTGAATAGATATATATATGGTGGGAAACTAGTACTATAAAGTCCATGAACCACATACTAATTTTGATTAGGGAAAGAATTATGGCATATACCTTGCTGATTCTGTCACCCTATGTCATATCAATGGGCATTCAATTTCACTCCATGTATATGGTTGGAATGAATTTGATATCACCATATATATCTCACTCCTGTATTAATGTACCATATGATTGAGGAAAACACTGACCACAGGTATATTGTGTCCTCATGCATAGCATAATATATCACTACCCCATGTACCTTTGTCCCTATAACATATTTAATGTAATCTATAATGATTATATGGATTATCTTTATTCACTGACCAATTTACCATCAGACATAAGTTGCATACGTCATTTATCATACTAATTATCAATTAGAGTATTATGAATAGGTAATCTGCCATATACTATCATATATAATACTATAATATTAGACAGGATTTCGGTAGAGGTAAGCTGGGATCAGAGATCCTATATTAAATGTCGTTATAATCGCCTTGGCCATAGAATTGTATGGCAAGTTGATAATTGTAGTGTAACCATGATACATTACATCCACGTGGGGGTTATATAGACTAGGGTGAATAGATATATATATAGTGGGAAACTAGTACTATAATGTCCATGATCCACATACTAATTTTGATTAAGGAAAGAACTATGGTATATATCTTGCTTATTCTGTCACCCTGTGTCATAACAATGGGCATTCTATCTCACTCCATATATATGGTTGGAATGAATTTGACATCACCATATATTTCTCACTCATGTACAAATGTACCATATGATTGAGGAAAACACTAACCACACGTATTTCATATCCTCACACATAGCATAATATATCACTACCCCATGTACCCTTGCCGCCGCAATGTATTTAATAATGTAATCTATAAAGATTATATGGATTATCCTCTTTCACTGACTAATTTACCATTAAACATATGTGGTATATGTCATTTGTCATACTAATAGCTAATTAGAGTATTATGAATAGGTAATCTACTATATACTATCATATATCATACTATATATTCATACTATTTGGTACATCATATCCTATATTTTTAAACTTCTATTATGATTGAGTATGATTAATGCCGTATAGTATTTGATATGGGGAAGAGGTAAGCTGGAATCATTCATCCTATAGTAGATGTCGTTGAAATAGCCTTGGCCATAGAATGATATGGGAAGTTGTTAACTGTAGTATAGCCATGAAACATTACATCGACGTGGGGTTTATACGGACTGGGAGTGAATAGGTTTATATGGTAGGAAACTAGTACTATAATGTCCATGAACCACATACTAATTTTGATTAAGGAAAGAACTATGGTGTACAACTTACTAGTTCTGTCACCCTATGTCATACCAATGAGCATTCTATCTCACTCCATCAATATGGTTGCAATGAATTTGATATCTCCATATATGTCTCACTCCTGTATTAATGTACCATATGATTGAGGAAAACACTGATCACAGGTATATCATACCCTCATGTATAACATAATACATCACCTCCCATGTACCCTTGTCCCCACAATGTGTTTAATATAATCTATAACTCTTATATGGATTATCACTATTCACTGACTAATTTACCACCAGACATAAGTTGCATATGTCATTTATCATACTAATTGCCAATTACAGTATTATGAATAGGTAATCTACCATATACTATCATATACAATACTATATGTTCATACTATTCGGTACTACATCATATCTTATGTTATAAACTTCTATGGCAATTGAGTATGATTAATACCGTATAATATCAGACAGGAGTTAGGCAAACGTAAGTTGGGATCAGTCATCCAGTTTTAGATGTCGTTGTAATAGCATTAGCCAAAGAATGGTATGGCAAGTTGTTAATTATAGTGTAATCATGATACATTACATTCACGTGGGGGGTTATATGGACTAGGGGTGAATAGATATCTATGGTGGGAAACTAGTACTATAATGTCCATAAACTGCATACTAATTTTGATTAGGGAAAGAACTATGGTATACGTCTTGCTGATTCTGTTACCCTATATCATACCAATGGGCATTTTATCTCACTCCTTATATATAGTTGCAATGAATATGATATCACCATATATGTTTCACTCCTATGCTAATGTACCATATGATTGAGGAAAACACTAACCACAAGTATATCATATCCTCATATGTAGCACAATATATCACTACCCCATGTACCCTTATCCCCACAATATATTTAATGTATTCTATAAAGATTATATGGATTATCCTTATTCACTGACTAATTTACCATCAAACATAAATGGCATATGTCATTTATCATACTAATAGCCAATTGGAGTATTATGAATAGGTAATCTACTATATACTATCATATATCTTACTGTATATTCGTACTATTGGGTACTACATTATAAAGGACTATTTTTCAATTTCGTTAATAGTGATTTACCGGTCTGTGAATTGTACCACCGGTCTGTGAATTGTACCATCGATCCGGGACTTGATATTATTTCGGTCCGAAAAAATTACTACGTGTGTCTAATATCCTATTTAATATTTTTGGAGCATGTTTACATGATTTAAATGGGTAGAAGATATTTCATGAATATTTTTGGAGAATTGCAGCAATTAATGAATATTATTTTTAGTGTGGTATATTTAGGAATACATGAGGAATTATTTTTGTGGAGTTAATTTAATTAATTTGTGGAGTTAAATAATATTTAGAAGAGAATTATTTGATGAATATTTAGAGCCATTGGTTGAGATTACTTAGGACTTGATCATAGCCTTTGATTTAGCATAAATTAAGAAGTGAAGTTTGACTTTTCCACCTAAAATCTACCACTTACCAAGCAATATCTACATCTTCATCTTCATCTTCTTCTTCTTCCTCTCATCCTCCATGCCACTCTCTTCTCTTTCTTTGTCTTCCATTTTCTTGAATTTGTTATTTCTAAACTACACAAAATCACCTAATTAAGCCTTGGATAAATGATTAAAGCATAAGAACTAAGTAAAGGGAGTTGAAATTTGGAGTTGCCATTGAAATAAGTAAGTTGTGGATTTTGAGTTTTGTGATTTAATAAGTAGAATTCAAGGTTTTGGCATGAGATTAATGCATTAAATCATGCTCCATTCATTCTCTTTGTTAATTTTTTATTCTAATGGATATTTCTTCTACTTTGAAGAAGTTGGAGAACCCTCCTCCAAAGGCAAGGAGAAGGCCAAAGAGTAGAGGTTCTAAGCTTCTTCAAGCTTATTTTTAAGGTTAGTGCAATAATACTTTCATTTCTCTTTCAAATTCTTTAAGTTTTCAATAATTAGGTTTTGAATGATTTTTGAGAAATTGTGTGAATTGAGTTGGGGAAATGTATTGTGATTATTTTAATGTGATTTTTCATGCTTAATAAGCATAATGGAATGCTTAGAAGAGAAGGAGAGCAATCCCTTCCCTTCCCCTTCTTTTGGTCGAACCCTCCTTAGAGGAAGGGTTTTGATTTTTGTCCTTGCTTTTGATTTCCTTTGATGTAAATGAGTTTTGAAATGGATTTCTTTAAATGAGTGTGGTTATTTTGAAGAGAAACTAATTTCCCTTTGATTTTGAAGAATGGTCAAACCATGGTAAGGTGAAGGGCCTTTATGTTCCTTTGATTTTTAAGCTTGATTTTAACTTAAATGAGTTTGATAATGACTAATTTGATGATGGTTTTAAGCTTACTTTGAATTTCAATGCTTTAGTATTTTTCAAGGACTTAAAGTAGCTTTAAATGTGTAAAAATGGATTTTGTAGTAAATTGTTTATAGTAATGGATTTAATGATTTTGAGTAATGATTTTGAGTTATTGATTAAGGCATTTGATGGAGGAAGCTTTTCCTCCTTATTTTCATAAAGATGCCGAACCTTCTTTGGTAGGTAAGGCATAATTTTGGTCTTTTAAATGTTGATCTTTAAGTATTTTTTAAGCTATGATTATTTGTGATTAAGAAAGTATGGTTTTGGCTTTTAACATAAGAGGACTTGAAGTGCATTTACAAGTTGTAAGTTAAGAAATTTTGAAATGATAAGTATTAAGTTGTAAATGTTTTGGATAAGGAATTGTGTATAAGAAATAAAATCATTTGTGAAAGAACGCATTTATTTTGGGCTCTACTATACATGATTGAAATGTAGTATGATGAGATTGATTTTGATATGTGAGCATGCTCGGGTTATTAGCCCATTCTTTTATGTGGAGCTATGATCATATGCTAGGGTTATCAACCCTTTTGAATAGGCAGACACGCTTATTATGTGATGGGGGTGGCGCTACCACAGGCCACGATTATGTGATGGGGGTGGCACTTTCATAGGCCATGATTGTGTGATGGTGGTGGCGCTTTCACAGGCCACGATCGAATCTGCTTACGTTCATTCTGTATTAGTACGAGCTTTAATTAAGAATGAGATTTTTTTACTCTACCATAAGTAAATGAAGATATATAATGTATTGATGAATTTCCTTAATTAAGAATGGAATTTCATTTTGTTATAAAGAAATTGGGAATATATTAGTATTTGTGATATTTTCTTATTTTTATTGAGTTATTTATAAATTTTTAAGAAGTGAATTTCTTTATGGTTTTTGAAATATTTTGATTTAATTAGCACGTTTTCAGTGTTTAATATATATTTTGAATTGAGTATTTTGAAGCATACTTAAGATTTGTTACTTTGGCATTTCTTATTATTTTGATTGATAATTATTTAGCACCACTGAGTCTTCCACTCAGCGCGTTGATTTTTATCACGCACAAGTTGCGAGCTGTGGGTGCTACAAGAAGACTGAAGAGGTAGCATCAGAGTAGAAGTATAAATTTTGGGTATAATATGTATAGAGATGTAAATTATGGCATGTATAGATACTTTGTAAAAAGTTTTGAGATTGTATATATCAAGTTGTAAATTAATGAGATTGGTGATGCCACATTCAGTGCCGGGGCACTGTCCTACGTCACTTACTAACTCTAGATGACATATTAGAAGTGGTTAGATTTTCAGAAGAAAGTAACTAATATTTTAATTTTTTTTTTATAGATAAATAAAAACTTAGGGAAATTCCTACGAAAAATTCGCAAGAGTTTTCCCAAAAAATCGACTTGCCACACAAAGAAAACAAAGCACTTCCAATGTTCAATCCTCCAAACCTCAACTCTAAATCAGCACTTCTAAAAATATAAGGTCAAGTCATCTTATTATATAATTAACCATTCAAGAAAATATATACCATCATTCATACACCATTCATGGAATCAAATAATAATACTTAATCAGCCACCGATTTCATTAATTATAATTACAACTTCAAAATTTGTTATAATAAATCCATACATGCCATTATTCACATAATAAATATATCATATCCAAAATTAATACTTCTACTCTGATGCTACCTCTCCGATCTTCGCGTAGCACCCCCAGCTTACAATTTGCGGGTGATAAAAATCAACGCGATGAGTGGAAGACTCAGTGGTGCTAAATAACCAATAATTAAAAATAACACAAATGGCCAAATAGTAGATCTCAAAAATGTTTTAAATAATCAAATAGAAATATATATTTATTAAACATTAGAAGCGTGCCGATTAAATCAAATATTTTGTAAACCAACACGAAGATCATCTTTAAGAGCATTCCATATTCTAATAAAAATAAGTAAATATCACAAATATAATATATCACCGATTTCCTCATAATAAAATAAAATTTCATTCTTAGTTAGGGCTTGTACACATACAAAAAAGAAATATAACAAGATATATTTAATCGTGGCCCGTGAAACTACCACCACATATCACATAATCATGGCCCATGAAACCACCACCACATATCACATAACTGTTGCCTGTGCAAGCACTACCACAAATAATAAGCGCATCCGCCTATTTATAAGGGCTGATAACCCTAGTATATGATCATAACTTTCATATAACAGAATGGGCTAATAACCCGAGCATGCTCATATATCAATATCAATTTCATTTTACTATATTTCAATCATGTATAGTATAGCCCAAAAATCAATCTTTCTTTCACAAATAATCTTGTTAATGATTCAAAATTCTTTACTCAAAACACTTTATCACTTAAATAATCATTATTTTAAAATCACTTAACTTACAACTTACTAAAATTATTACATTCTCCTTTTTATTCATACTTAATACATTCAATTAGACATATTCAAAGTATTTATATATATACTTAATATAGTATAAAAGTACTTAGATCAAGAAATTTTCAGCATTTTCATAAACCTGGCCTTTACTGTGTTCTCAAGGTAAAACTGAATTTATAGGAATTAAAATTGAGTGAAACTTGATTCATTAGAAAGAAACCCAAAAACACAGACCAACAATCCAAAAACGATTCAGCACAACTAGTTTTGGTATAAAGATCATAAGTTGAGCTATAGGTATTCAAATTAGACACAAGAGGATGATTTAGAAATATAAGAAGTAGAAATACAACTTTTTTGAAGAACACAAGATATTTTCTTGCCATTTCAGTGGCCAAAAGGGACAATCAATTCGGATTTACATGTGAGACACCATAACAAAACCAGTTTTGGTATTTAAATCATAAGTTGAGATAAAGGTATTGGAATTGAACGTAAGAAGATGTTTTGGAAAGCTGAGAAATAGAGCTACAAATTTCATGAGAATTCAGAAACAAATGGAAATTATAAAAGGTTCAAAAATGACTTCCAGTCCACCCCAAGTACACCTTTAACATCAAAATTCATCAATATAACAAAAAACATACAGAGTTCTCAAAATTCCTTCCAAAACCTTAAATTGAAAAATTAAGAAAATGAAAGGGGAATGAGAATATTATTGCACTAACCTAAAAAAGAAGCTTAAAGAAGCTTAGAACACTCCAATCCTTAGCCTTCTCTTTGCCTTTGGTGGAGGGTTCACCAATTTCTTCAAAGTAGGAAAAAGTGCACATTAAAATCAAAATTAACAAAGGAAAGGAATGGAGCATGATTTAATGCATCTATTGCATGCCTAATCCTTGAATTTATTAATTAAATCGTAAAGCCCAAAAATCACAACTCACCTCCTTCAATGGTAACTCCAAATCCCAAGCTTAAGAACTCAAAATTTTAGCTTCTACTACTCGATTCCCAAGGTTGAATTAATAATCTTTAGTTTAATTAGGTGATTGAGTGAGGTTTTTGAAGTAGAAAACTGAGAGAAAATGAGAGAAGAAGAAGAAGAAAAGAAAGATGGCTTGGAGATGGAGGAAGAAAAAGAGAAGAATTGCTTTTGAGTTGAAAAGTCAAATTTGACTTGTTAAGTTTATGCCAAATGAATGGCTATGATCAAATCCTAAGTAATCTCATCCAATGACTCTAAATATTCCTCAAATAATTCACTTTCAAATATTATTTAACTCCAAAAATTAATTAAATTAACCACACAAAAATAATCCCTGATTTATTCCTTAATATCCGACACTAAAAATAATATTCATAAGTTGCCGCAATTCTCCAAAAATATTCATGAAATATTTTCTACTCATTTAAATCATGCAAACATGCTCCAAAAAAATTAATTAGAATATTAGACACATGTAGTAATTTTTTCGGACCGAAATAATACCAAGTCTTGGACCGATGGTAATATTCACAGACCGGTAAATCACTATTAATGACATAAAAAAAAAATTAGACTGTTACAGTTCTCCCTCCCTTAAAATAAATTCGTCCTCAAATCTACCTGATATGTTATTGATGATGCTGCTGTCACATATCCTCTTCTCTCTCCCAAGTAGCCTCCTCTGTCTTATGGTTCCTCCATAGGACCTTCACTAGAGGTATTTTCTTATTCCTTAATTCCTTAACCTCTCTAGCAAGTATCCTTATGGGTTCTTCTTCATACGTCAAATTCGGCTTGATAGTGATAGACTCGACTGAAATCACATGCGAAGGATCCGATCTATATCTCCGTAGCTTGGATACATGAAAAACATTATGTATTTGGTCCATGTCTGGTGGTAAAGCTAGTCTATAGGCCAACAGTCCCACACGCTCTAAGATCTCGTTTGGTCCTATGAACCTAGGACTGAGCTTACCCTTCTTACCGAATCTCAGAACCTTCTTCCACGGAGACACCTTCAAAAATACTCTATCACCCACTACATACTCGATATCCTTCCTCTTAAGATCAGCATATGACTTTTGACGATCTGAAGTCGCTTTCAACCTTTCCTTTATAATCCTCACCTTATCCTCCATATCTCGGATCAAATCCTGACCCACTATCTTGCCCTCACTAAGCTCCATCCAACATAAAGGTGTCCTACACCTCCTACCATACAATGCCTCAAATGGAGCCATCTGGATACTCGACTGATAACTATTATTATAGGCAAACTCAGCCAACTGAATATACTTCTCCCAACTGCCCTTGAACTCAATCACACAAGCCCTCAACATATCCTCAAGTATCTGAATCACCCTCTTTGACTGACCATCTATCTACGGAAGGAAGGCCGTGCTGAAATGTAATCTAGTACTCAGAGCCTCATGTAACTTCTTCTAGAACCTCGAAGTAAATCTCGGGTCTCTATCAGAGATAATGGAAGAAGGGGCTCCATGCAATCTCATAATCTCATCAATGTAGAGCTCCGCGTACTGCTCCAAAGTGTAATCGGTCCTAACTGGAAGAAAATGCGCTGACTTAGTTAATCTGTCAACTATAACCCAAATAGCATCTTTCTTCCTGGGTGTAGTAGGCAAACCAATTACAAAATCCATGGTGACCCTATCCCACTTCCACTCCGGAATAGAGATAGGCTGTAGCAAACCCGATGGGACCTGATGCTCTGCCTTAACCTGCTGACAGGTCAAGCATCTCAACATAAAATTCGTAATGTCCCTCTTCATAGCTGGTCACCAATACTACCTCCTCAAATCTTGATACATCTTATTACTTCCTGGTTGCATAGAATACAGACTACTATGGGCTTCCTCTAAGATACTCCTCCTCAAATCTGAGATCTTAGGTACATCTGACTCTCTAACTCTGAACTGATGACACCTAGATCTCAAATCAATCTTCGAAAACATAGTGGCCCCTCTCAACTGATCAAACAAATCGTCTATCTGAGGCAATGGATATGATTCTTCACTGTCACCTTATTAAGATGCCTTTAATTAATACACAATCTTAAGGTACCATCCTTCTTCTTCACAAACAAGACCGAAGCGCCCCAAGGAGAAACACTCAGTCGAATAAAACCCTTATTGAGCAACTCCTGAAGCTGAATCTTCAATTCCCTCAACTCAGTAGGAGCCATCTGATACAGAGCAATGGATATCAACGCAGTACCCGGCATAACCTCAATACTGAACTCAACCTCTCTCGCAGAAGGTAAACCAGGCAAATCCTCTAAAAACCCATCCAGGAAATCACACACCGTCCGAATCTCATCTACACTGGGAGGTCTCCGCTCAAGCTCAAGTATATAGGCTAGGAACGCCTCACAGCCATGCCGTATCATCCTCCTAGTAGTACTAGCTGAAATAACATTAGAGAGGTAATCCATCCTTTCCCCCACAACTACTATCTCCTCTCTAGTCGGAGTTTAGAGTGTAATCCTCTTATGTCTACAATCAACAATCACACCATGTCTAAACAGCCAATCCATTCCCAATATCACATCGTACTCCCGGAAAGGCAGCTCTATCAAATCACCCGGAAATACATGCCCATGAATGACTAAAGGGCAATCTCTATACACCCGATCAACAACTACACTTTGGCCCAAAGGATTAGTGACCTCAACATTGCACTCTAGGGTGTCAGCATGCATACTACCCAATCTACCCACATGTATGCATATGTATGAATGCGAGGAGCCCGGATCAATCAAAGCAAGTACAAAAGTGTCAAAGATGGAGAAGGTACCTACAATGACATCCGGAGCATCCCGCTGCTCCCTGGTCCTGATGGCATAAGCCCTCACCGGTGCTCTAGCCTCTAGCCTATCCACTGTCTCAGAAATGGGCCTTTGACTCCTAGTAGCATATGCTTCACCATGACCTCTACCTCTGCCTCTCTGAACATAGGGAGTTGGACTCCCAACCTGGTGAACTGAACCAATAGCCGACAATGGGCAATCTCTTATCATGTGCTTAGTGGATCCACACCTATAATAAGCTCTCGGGGCTCTCCAACACACCCCACCATGTCTCCTACCACACTGGGCTCAAATTGGTAAATTTGACCACGCAGCACCTCCGCCATTAGCAACGGATGTGGCCTAAGGAGCTAGTCTCATGTATGAACCCCGTCCAACTCTCTATCCCGGTCTGACTCCCATCTGTGGTCCACCTCTAAACCTCTTACTAGTAGACTAGACCCCTGATGTCTGCCCAAACGTAGCACCCTAAAATCTCTTGTGTTGACCACCCTACTGGGTCCTCTGAACTCTAGACTGTCTCTCATCCCGGATAATCTCAAGTTCTGTAGCAGCCTTCACCAATGAAGCTAGTGTGGTGTGGGGCTAGGATGTCAAGTGCATCCTATACTCATCTAATAATCCCTTCTTGAACCGCTTACACCGATCTACCTTAGTAGGGATCAACTTAGCGGCGTACCTACTCAACTGCAGAAACTCCCACTCATACTCTAATACAGTCATCCAACCCTGTCTAAGCTCTAGAAACACTACTATCCTTTGATCAGTGTACAGATCCCCTACATACTTCTCCTGAAACTCAGAGAGAAAGAAATCCCAACTAACATCCTCAGCTCTCGCTACCTTAACCACGAACTCCCACCATAAATAGGCCTCCTCCTTTAGCAAGGAAACGACACATGTCAACTTATCTCGAGGAGTACACTGCATCTGGTCCAAGACCCTCTCCGTAGCTCGAAGCCAGAACTCTACTGCAGAAGGATCATCATCCTTCCTACCCATAAAATCCTCAACATGATACTTCCTCAGTCTCTCTACCGGGGTCAGTGCAACTGGAGCCTAGGGAACTGTTCCTGTAGCTTGCCTCAATGCAGTTACCAATTGCTGTACCAAATCACCCTAATTAGGCCCCGCAGGACTCGCAGCCTCCTGCCTTGCAGCTGAGGCTCACTCTGCATCTAAACCCAATACACCACCAGCTGCACTACCAGCTGGCATACCCTCTAACATAGTACCCTCTAGAGGGGCATAACTGTCCACCCCCTCATCTGACAGGTCCTGAGACATATCTGATCACCTACAAAGACCATCAGGTTAGCATCAGAGAGAAGTTCCCCAAAATAAACTAATATGGCATGTATTTAACTTAAATCACTTATATAATTACTCCAAAATACATAAACTCTCACACCAAATTACAAATCCTAGAATCGGCTAAACCTATGCTCTGATACCACTAAATGTAACACCCGCTGCCCAATCCCGAAGGACCAGATGAGGGATGCCATATTCGGTGTCGGAGCACCGACTTATTATACCTGATGAACACGAAATATACATTAGAAGTGGCTAACTTTCCATAAGGAGGCAAGTAATATTTTAATAATTTTTTTCTTGCAGATAAATAAAAGCTTAGGAAAATTCCTATAAAAAATTCGCAAGAGTTTCCCTTAAAAATCGACTTGCCACACAAAGAAAACAAAGCACTTCCAATGTTCAATCCTCCAAACCTAAACTCCAAATTACAATACCAAGTCGCACAACACTTCTAAAAAATATAAGATCAAGTCAACTTATTATATAATTAACCATTCAAGAAAATATATACCATCGTTCATAGACAATTCATGAAATCAAATAATAATACTTAATCGGCCACCGATTTCATTAAATATAATTACAATTTTTACGACCTCAAAATTTTTTATAATAAATCCATACATGTCATTGTTCACATAATAAACATATCCTATCCAAAATTAATACTTCTACTCTGATGCTACCTCTCCGGTCTTTGCATAGCACCCACAGTTCACAACCTGCGCGTGATAAAAATCAACACGCTGAGTGGAAGTCTCAGTGGTGCTAAATAACCAATAATTAAAAATAACACAAATGGCCAAACAGTAAGTCTCAAAAATGTTTTAAGTAATCAAATAGAAGTATATATTTCTTAAACATTGAAAGCGTGCCGATTAAATGAAATATTTTGTAAACCAGCATGAAGTTCATCTTTAAGAGCATTTCATATTCCAATAAAAATAAGTAAATATCACAAATATAATATATCACCAATTTTCTAATAATAAAATAAAATTTCATTCTTAATTAGGGCTCGTACACATACAGAAAAGAAATATAACCAGATATATTTAATCGTGGCCTGTGCAAGCACTACCACATATCATAACCGTGGCCTGTTCAAGCACTACTATAAATAATAAGCGCGTTCGCCTATTTATAAGGGCTGATAACCCTAGCATATGATTATAGCTTTCATATAACAGAATGGGCTGATAACCCGAGCATACTCATATATCAATATCAATCTCATTTTACTATATTTCAATCATGTATTGTAGAGCCCAAAAATCAATCTTTCTTTCACAAATAATCATGTTAATGATTCACAATTCTTTACTCAAAACACTTTATCACTTAAAGACTTATTATTTTAAAATCACTTAACTTACAACTTACTAAAATTATCACATTCTCCTTTTTATTCATACTTAATACATTCAATTAGAAATATTCAAAAAAATGTATATATATACTTAATATAGTATAAAAGTACTTAAATCAAGAAATTTCCAGCATTTTCATAAACCTGACCTTTATTGTGTTCTCAGGGTATAACTGAAGTTATAGGACTTCAAATTGAGTGAAAATTAATTCATTAGAAAGATAAGATAAAATGATACAAATTTCATGAAGGGACCATAGTCCAGATCATTTTCTAAGAGGGTGAAAGAAACCCAAGAACACAGACCAACAATCCAAACACGATTCAGCACAACCAGTTTTTGGTATAAAGATCATAAGTTGAGCTATAGGTATTAAAATTTGACAAAAGAGGATGATTTAGAAAGCTAAGAAGTATAACTACAACTTTTATGAAGAACACAAGATATTATATTGCCATTATAGTGGCCAAAAGGGACAATCAATTCGGACTTACATGTGAGACACCATAAGTTGAGCTACAAGTTTTGGAATTGAACATAATAGGATGTTTTGAAAAGCTGAGAAATAGAGCTACAACTTTTATGAAGAAGTCAGAAGCAAATGGAAATTATAGAAGGGTCAAAAATGACTTTCAGTCCCACCTAAGTACACCTCTAACATCAAAATTCTTCAAAAACCTAAAATTTAAAAGAGAATGAAAGGGGAATTAGAATATTATTGCTCTAAACTCAAAAAGAAGCTTAAAGAATCTTTGAACACTCTAATCCTTAGCCTTTTCTTTGCCTTTGGTGGAGGGTTCACCAATTTCTTCAAAGTAGGAAAAAGTGCACATTAAAATCAAAATTAACAAAGGAAAGGAATGAAGCATTATTTAATGCATCTATTGCATGCCTAATCCTTGAATTTACTAATTAAATCATAAAACCCAAAAATCACAACTCACCTCCTTCAATGGCAACTCCAAATCCCAAGCTTAGAAACTCAAAATTTTAGCTTCTACTACTTGATTCCCAAGGTTTAATTAATAATCTTTAGTTTAATTAGGTGATTGAGTGAGGTTTTTGAAGTAGAGAATTGAGAGAAAATGAGAGAAGTAGAAGAAAAGAAAGATGGCGTGGAGATGGAGGAAGCAGAAAGAGAAGAATTGCTTTTGAGTTGAGAAGTCAAATTTGACTTCTTAAGTTTATGCCAAATGAATGGCTATGATCAAATCCTAAGTAATCTCATCCAATGGCTCTAAATATTCCTCAAATAATTCACTTCCAGATATTATTTAACTCCACAAATCAATTAAATTAACCACACAAAAATAATCTCTCATTTGTTCCTTAATATCCGACACTAAAAATAATATTCATAAGTTGTCGCAATTTTCCAAAAATATTCATAAAATATTTTCTACCCATCTAAATCATGCAAACATGTGCCAAAAATATTAATTAGAATATTAGACACATGTAGTAATTTTTCCAGACTGAAATAATACCAATCATGCAAACATGTAGTAATTTTACGATTTATTTCTAAGCATTCTATATTAGACATGTTCTGGTATTCTTTTAGCACCACTGAGTTTCCACTCAGCGTATTGATTTTTATCACGCGCAAGTTAAAGGCGGTGGTTGCTACTTGAAGACCAAGGGCATAGCATCGGAGAGGAAGCCTTATTTTTGGTAGAATATGTATTAGGATGTAAATTATGGCATGTATAGAAATATTGTAAAGAGTTTGGGATTGTAAATATTAAGTTTTAAATCAATGAGATTTAAGACTAATTATAATGTTTATCTATATGTACATTTTAAGTGAATGATCATTAGCATTTATTTCCTTAAATTGATGATACTATGTTAAAATAGAATCTAAGATGATTGTTAAGATTATATAGAAGTGCTGCGTGATCTATTGTATTGATTGGAGTTTTGGGAGCTTGGAGGAATAAATATTGGAAGTGTATCTATTTTCTTTGTGTGGCAAGTCGATTTTTAGGCGAAACTTTTGCGAATTTTTTGTAGGAATTTTCCTAAAATATTTATTTTATTTAAAAAAAAATATTACTTGCCTCCTTATGAAAACTTAGCCACTTCTGATATATGATTTAGATTTATTAAGGTAAGATGGTGCTCCAGCACCAAATATGGCATTCGTCGTCTAGTCCTCCGAGATTGGGCAATGGGTGTTACATGAAGAATGTTGGTGCCACTTATCAGAGGATGGCCACCACGATCTTCCATGACCTGATGCATAAAAATGTGGAAGTATCTGTTGATGACATGGTTGTCCACACTAGGGATGGATGAAGCCACCTAATTTCCCTTAAGCAGTTCTTCTCCAGACTTTGATAATACAATTTGAAACTCAACCCTACCAAGTGCCTCTTTGGAGCTGCATTTAGTATCTTCTTGGGCCACATGTGTCCAAAAGTGGGATTGAGATTAATCCAGCAAAATAAAAAGCAATCATCAAGATGCAACCCCCTAAAATAGAAAAGGAGATTAGGGGGTTTTTAGGATGCCTTCAATATATTAGTCGGTTTATCTCACAGCTAGCAAACACCTGTGGGCCAATCTTCAAGAAATTGAGAAAAGATTCCCCAAAAGCTTGGGATAACCAGTGTCAGAAAGCCTTTGAACAGATTAAAGCATACTTACTCAACCCTCCGATTCTCCAGCCTCCCAGACTTGGAAAGCGACTCCTCCTCTATTTATCAGTAATAGACAAAGCCATTGGGGCTATGCTAGGATAAGAAGCACCAGATTCTCATAAGGAAAATGTCATTTACTATCTGAGTAAGCGAATGCTAGAAACAAAACTAAAGTAGAGCAAGATCAAACAACTATGCCTAGCCTTGGTGGGGGTTTGTATCAAGCTCCAACATTATCTTTGCTTGTACACTACCCACACCATCGCTGACTAGAGTCCCTTGAAATTCCTTATGGAGAGGCTGATTCCAGACAGTAAGATGCTAAATGGGCTACTATCATTGCAGCATTCGACTTGAAATTTTTTGCAAAGAAAGAAATCAATGGCAGTGTGATAGTAGATCACTTAGCTACATCTCCCGGTGATGCCGATGTAGTAGACATCAGGTTTTTGAATGAGGACATCCTGCAGATTCAGAAAGATTAGTTGAAGATGTATTTTGATGGGGCTACTAACCATTAGGGTTTATGGTGTCGGCGTTGTCTTAGTGACTCCAGATGGAGAATGACTACCCTTTGGTATTAGGTTAACCTTCCAAGTCACTAATAACGAAGCGTAATATGAAGCTTGTATCATCGAAGCAGCTCTTAGTATTCAGATCAAACGTCTAACGGTCTATGGGGATTCCATCCTAATAGTCTCTCAAGCGTTTAAGGAATGGAAGATCAAAGCCCATACCTCCAGTGCCTAGATCAGTTGGTTCAACATTTCAAAGAATTATCTTTCCACTATTTGTCTTTGGCCAAAAATCAATTTTGTTGATGCACTAGCAACACTTGCCTCTATGGTTGATGCCAACCTCGATATGGTCATCAAGCCTCTAAATATTCAGATTCTTCAATAGCTAGCCTACTGCTGCAATTCTAGCTCGCCGGTGGTAAGTCTTGGTATTGGGATATCCATACCTGGTTAGATAAGCAAGAATACCCTAAAAGCGCCTCTAAGTCTGACAAGAGGACCCTCCGGGAGCTATTAAAGAGTTACTTCTACAAGAATGGAATCCTGTATAAACGAACATGGAACATGGCACATCTTAGGTGCGTAACCGAAGAAGGAAGCTTAGTAGATCATGGAATGGGTACATGGTAGAGAAGAAGGCCCCCACATGAACGGGATGGCTCTAGCCCATAAGATCACCAATCAGGGTTATTATTGGCTGACCAAGCAATCAGACTGTGCAAAATTTATTCAGAAGTGTCATAAATGCCAGATTTATGCCAAGCTCTAGAAATTGCCCAGTGGCTCTTCACCCTATCACTACACCATGGCCCTTTACAACTTGGGGAATTGACGTGATTGGCAGAATCACTCCAAAGTCCTCTAATCAGCATGAGTACATCCTGCTAGCCATCGACTACTTCACTAAGTGGGTAGAAGCTACCTCCTATCATGTTCTGAACTCCAGAAAAGTAGCTCAGTTCATGCAGACAAACATCATATGCAAATATGGGGTACCCTTTGAGATCATAATAGACAATGGGTCTCACTTCCAAAAAGAGGTCTCCGTTCTAATGACTAAGTACATAATTCATCACCGTCATTCTTCACCATACAAGCCCTAGAACAATGGAGCGGTTGAAGCAATAAACAAGTCTATGAAGAACATCCTCTAGAAGATGATTCATAATCACAGAAGTTGGCATGAACAACTGCCATTTGCCTTATGGAGATACAAAACCTCCATTAGGACACCAACCATGGTAACACCTTACTTACTTGTATACGAGATGGAAGCAGTCCTCCCTATTAAATTCTAGATCAGATCAGCCAAGGTCATGAGAGAAAGTCAACTGCGTGAGACTGAATGGGTCCAGCGCTATCACAATCAGTTGAATGCTATCGACAAAAGAAGGCTAGAAGCTCTTAATCAGATTCAGAGCTATTAGCAGAGAATAGCCAGGAACTTCAACAAGCCAAATTGGAAACTCGGAGAAGGTTGTCTTGTACTCAAGGAAATCAGAACTCCTATGCAAGATCCTCGGGGTAAATTTAGTCCAAATTGGGCAGGCCTCTACATACTGAAGAAAATCCTCTCCGGAGGTGGTGTCATCTTATCAGACATATATAACAATGAGTTCACCAATCCATGCAACTTGGATCAACTCAAAATGTGTGAATGCATTTAGGCATTAGCACCAAAAATATCAATCCTTATGTCACCATAAGGCCAAACTACGGTGACTTGATTCTTGAAAATATGTTCCAAAAGTAAAGGATACGTAAGTAGCCCAATCTATGGGTGCAGTCACAACGATAATAAAAATACATTTTTGTCCTTCACTTGGAAATTTCAGATTTTTTATGCTAGAGTGAAAAGTCAAAAATCAAAACAAATCAAGCTAAGTTGAAAACCTACAAAGGCAGGCAACTTAGGCAAAATAAGAAGCCCACTAAGTTAAAAACTCGAAAGGGCGGCTTAGGCAAAAGTTAGGGCAGCCTGCTAAGTTGAAAACCTGAAAGGGCGACTTATGCAAAATTTAAGGCTCAAAAGCAGCAATCTCATAAAGGATAAAACTAAATTTCCTTCTAAAAGGTGTCAAGATAATTCCCTTTTTACATATCTTAAATCAGTAGAAGCTATGTAGGGGACAATCACAAAAGCTCTATCCTTTAGGCATCTATGTCTGTCATCTATCTATGTGCATATACACTATCCAAAGTGTCAAAACCAAAAACTTGTCAACTAAAACCCTCTATAAATCATGGGTCAATATCCTATCTCGAAACTTCATAAAAAATATGGGTTGCATCAAAAAACAAAAATAAAAAACAAACGGCCTACCCTATCAACATAAGGTCAGCATGCACCAAGGGACTGGGCGAACCATCTGTGTTGCCTCCGAGGCATCTCCTTAGAGTCATTAGAGTCCTTAGAGTCAACTCATCCAATAGAGTCCAAACCCATCTCAATCATTGCCTGGAGTCTAGCATCCATCTCCCGTGTTAGAGTCGCTCTGTGCTCCCTCTCTCAGCTACCATGCTCTACAACCCATCAAGCCTCATAAGCAACAGTCCTGCCCCTAGAAACTCCAACCTCAACTACATCATCCCCTCTCAACTAATTAGCCAAGATAGTAATAGTATTTCGAGGAGAGATCAATATATCGAGGAAGAGAGCTCTAGCTGGCGGCAACCCCTAAATATGCCCCATCTGCTTCATCAGCCTAGAACTAGGGTAGAATGTGATGATGTCCATGCCTAGCAGATAAGCCATCTGGTGCCCAACAAATCGAATTAGGAATTAGCTAATCTCATACCAATCACATCTCCACAGAATTTGATTCGAGCTCAGCGCCGACAACCACTATAACCACCTCGTCTGGAGCGATATTGAGATGGCTCATAAGGGCAGTGTCGGGGTGGCTCCACTACTCTCAAATGATCCCTCAACCATACCTGCAAGATTAGACATTGCACCATTACAACAGAAATGAAACAAGCACTCATATGCAATACTCCTCTACCCAAATAGATTCAGCTATGACATAACAAAAATAGTTCAAGTATCTCCCCAAAACATGCATTCATCTATAACCAAAACCTAAGCCTTTTTTAGAAAGAACCTTATTTAAGCATAACAAAAGTCAATTTGAGAATGCTTACCTGAAGCAAGATCGGACTAGCTGACCATATCCTGTCCACTCTATAAGCTCAATCGAGGCTCAAAATAGCCTCTAACAAAGACACACTAGCAATCCCGACATGTCGCTCCATCTGAAGGACCAAGTTTTCCACCCTCAGATCACCCCAACCTACTAAACCAGTCAGTATCCTGATTCTCACCAAATAGAAAACTAAGGCCTGAGTCCTGAACCTCTAATGCTTTAGGTTACCAAACTTGAGTGGATCCAAATAATGCTCCTCAAACCTAGAGCTAAATTCAGAAATGGCTACCTAAAGCAAAACCAAACCTTGCAATTCACAGGTTAGACTGACCTAGTTCTACCCACTAGATAGATCAAGCTGAACCTACCTTCAACACCTAGTCTTTTCCCAAAAACCCATAACTTAGGGGTAAGAACTTGAGCCTGTTCAAAATTGGTTACTACATTTACTACATGCACACTATTTTATGTGCTAACCATGACTCTCAGATCAATAATCAAAGCAAATCAGGAGAATCTATGCAAAAAACCAGAATGATTAGGGTAGTTATTGCCAAAGTCAGAAAATTAGGCAACCAATGCCAATAAACTTAGAAAAATAGGGCGACCAGTGCCCACACACACAAACAGGGCAATCAGTGCCAAGACTTTCATAAAAGGGCAACCAGTGGCAAGCTAGACAAATGCAGGGTAATTAGTCCCAATCCAGTAAATAGGGCGACCAACGCCAATCTAGTAAATGGGACGACTAGTGCCAAGTAAGAAAAAAATGAGGCGACTAATGCCGATCCAGTAAACAGGGCGATCAATGCCAACCTAAATCACAAATAGGTCAACCAGCGCCAATGCACACACAGCAGGGTAATCAGTGCCATTAAACACAAATAGGGCAATCAATGCCAAGACTTTCAACATAGGGCAATTATCAACACCAAGATAATCTAACAAACAGCGCTGTCACGGCCAGGAGATTCAAAATAGGGCGATGAGCATCAAAGCAAACCCAAAACAGGCAATCGGTGTAATATTCAAAAATAAGCATTCAGTGAAACCAGACAAGAATAGGCATTCAATGCAACCACTCCAAAACAAGCAATGAGTGCGAAGATTTAACAACTAGTGCAAATTCCAAATTAGACCTGATAAGCGGGGCGATTAGCCGCGATATTGTTACAAATAGGGCGATCAATGCCAATTTCATTTAGAAAAATAGGGCGATCAACTCAAAACTCATTCCTGAAAACTGGGCGATCAACTCAAAACTCATTCCTGAAAACTGGGCGATCAATACCAAATTCATTCCAAAAACCAGGGCAATCAGTATCATCAATCCAATAAATAGGGCAACCAGTGCAACCAATTTAGCAAACAGGGAGACGAGTGCCAAACGCAACCAGATTAGGTGACCAGGCCTAAAGGGAAAATAGACAAGTCCATACAACACACGGGCAATCAGTATGACGTTCAGGCAATCAGTGCATGTCATAAGCTTAAGAAGTATTGAGGCTTAAAATAGAGTTTTGAGACTCACAATAGGGTATTCAGACCGACTACCTAGGCATTCAGGCCATCAGTAGGGTTTTGACCCACTACGGACTTTTCAAACTCACAACAACATTCTCAGACCAACTATAGGAGTTCCAGACTCACAATAGGGTATTCAGACCATTAACAAGATTTTCATACAAATTATAGGAGTTTTTAGACTCATAACAAGGTACTCAGACTATTAACAGGATTTTTAGACCAACTATAGGAGTTTTCAGACTCATAACAGGGTTTTTAGACTAACTATAGGAGTTTTCAGACTTACAAAAGGGTTTTAGATCATTAATAGGGTATTTAGACCAACTACAAGGGTATTCAGGCAATCAATAGAGTTTTTAAACTCACATCAGGGTATTCAGACCCATCATACTCCTCTCAAAACTGATCACAGGGTCAAAAGAGGTCACCATCAGACAATTAGACTCCTACCAGGACTACCTATAGGGTCACAGGAGGTCATCATCAGAAAGTTAGACTCCTATTAGGACTACCTATGGGGTCACAGAAGATCATGATCAGACAATCTGACTCTTACTAGGACTACCTATAAGATGACAGGAGGTCATCATCAAATAATCAGACTCCTACCAGGACTACTTATAGGGTTAAAGAAGGTAACTATTAGACTCCTATCGGGAGTACTTATAGGGTCAAAGGAGCTAACCATAAGAAAATCAGACTCCTACTAGGACTACCTACAGGGTCACAAGAGGTCATCATCAGACAATCAAACTCCTATGAGGACTAACTATAGGGTCAAAGGAGGTAACCATGAGATAATCAGAATCCTACCAGGACTATGTATAGGGTTAAAGGAGGGCACACTCACAATCAAACTCCTATAAGGATTGCCAATAGGCCCTAAAGAGGTCACTTGGACTTCTCGAAATTAGCCGAATCCAACCAGCTCCAAAAACACATTCTCAAAATCAAACGAGACTCTTACAGAATGTTCTAAACATAGCCACAGATCTCTAGGTATGGTTTTCAGACCACATTTACTTTCACAAGTGCTAAAATCGTATTCCGACAAACTATACCTTGATTAGTTCTGATCTCTTGGAGGGGACAAACTATTGACTATGATTTCAATCAGCACCAGGCTTTAGGAAAATTCGTGACAGTTCCACAGTGTGAGAATCAGCTCGATCGGACTCCTAAAAGCCTGGAAACCCAAAACCAAAAGGGGAGGGGCATCCTGGTAAATTGCCCTGATCGGCGCCGGCAAGCCTAGCGGCAGCGCCCACTAGGCTGCCGCTGGGGCTCCCCGTCGGCGCCAGCAACCTCTTTTCCATCGTCGATTTAGGGGTGGCTGGTGCTGACCAGGCCAACTCAACCACCCCCTTTTCCTATAAAAGGCACACTCCCCCCTCTCTTTTGAGCACCTCTTATTGCTTGATCAAGTGATTCTCAAGCATCAATGATTCTCATACTCTCTATTGCGATTCTACTACCAAGAGTCAACTTTGCTCATCTTTCATGGTTAAGTTTAAAGCCCGACTCAATTCTCAAAAGTGGATCCTTTCAACTTTCACTCACACTTTGAGCTTCCTTAGGTCAAAGCTACTAGTTAGGTGATTAATTATTAATCAGATCTAGAGATTGATTAATAATTCATCATTTAATAATATTATATATGATAAATATGCGGGTCCTCGTACCCTACCTTAGCTTATATTGGATGAAGACATGACCTCCTTGGTCGACAACACACCATGGAGCCATGATCAGGTCGTGCCACGAGGGTATAATCACCCAACTCAGACTTTGTCAATTAAGCCCAGTCCATCCGACACCTTACGAACTATTAAGCCCAGTCCAATCGGCACTATGCATGCTTTAAGCCCAATCTCTCTGGCAAAATAAGTTTGGTCTAGCTAGTAAAATCATAAAATCAGCTTTCAAAACTAAGCCTGAAATCAACCGGCAAACTAGTAAGCCCACTCTAAGAGTGGCACCTTCAAAATGATAAGTTTGGTCTAGCTAGTAAAATCATAAAATCAGCTTTCAAAACTAAGCCTGAAATCAACCGACAAACTAGTAAGCCCACTCTAAGAGTGGCACCTTCAAAACGCTACCACCTTGATTGATGGCAGAACTTCGCGCGCCCTGATCCTCATACAAATGAGGTATGATGGCATACCTACGCATTTCAGCCTAGGTAGCGGGCCGCCGACCAAACTGACCGGTCGAGACCTAAGGGAATGTGTTACACGACCTATAACTCCTTGATAACGAGGCTAGAGTCTGGATCCCCTATGAAATATGCACCTTTATATCTCCTTACTTTAATGCGTTATATTTTTGATATTGACATGCATTATGAGTATGCCTATGCATCAATAAACTAACATTCATGGAAAATAGTGCTTTTGATTTTTAACTTGAACTTAAATTATTGATCCTTGCAATGAAACTGAAAACCTAGTCCCCGAACCTAAAGATTTGAGGCTAGTGGATTTTATCTATTGTGGCACACATAAATGAATCAATCATGGGGTTTTTACCTTATATTTTCCCCGAAAATAAAAACAAAGTAAGGTGGTGACTCTTACACACCACACACAGTCAAAGTGATCCAAAGAGCCAACCAGACATCACTTAGATGTTAAATAGAGCCATAAAACTAATGAAATTGATAATCAGATCAACTAGCAACATACAAGGCTAACACTTAAAAAATAAATCGGGAAAGGACCACAGTAGGGTTCTGACCAGTCTCTAATGTTTTCTAGTTTCTTCCATGACAAACTGACCAATGGAACTATCTAGTCAAGCATCCGCAATATCAGGTCCAGCCCATGGTGCCTAGGAGGGGGCTCACACCTATGAATTTTAGCCTAGGTAGCGAGCCCTCGACCAAACTGACTGGTTGAGACTTAGGGGAATCTGTTGCCTGACCTAAAATCCTTAATAGATGAGGCTAGAGTTGGGCTCCCCTTTAAATTACACACCTTTATTTCATTTGCTTAAATTTAATGCACTTTATTTCAAATATTATCATGCATTATAAGTATGTTCTGCTAGTGATTATGCCCTAGGCCAATAGTTTTGACCTTATGTTATTTGAATTTCATTAATAAAGAGGTTACTTTTATTATTATATTGTTTTTGCATGTTGCTTTATAATAATATATATCCCTAGTCATAAGTGAAATATTAAATAGTATAAGTTTGAATGTGTATGGTGATGCCATTCAAGCTTATAGGTACTTATGGGGACAATGTACTGGATAGACTCGCTTTGAGATCATTACATGGGTCGATGTCATTAATGATCTCAATATGGTTATGTCATTGAATCCTTAGACCTGAGGTTGTCACAGCATCCTACAAGAGGAGCATTGTGTTTTGACATGATCAAACGTCATCTTTAATCAGATGACTATAAACGTTATGGTTGAGCATAATGTAAATCATGTAGAGGATAGTGCACAACCGAGATGGGATTTGTTCCACTTTCATAAGAGAGATATCTTTTAGGCTCCTCAATAAGTAGGACTGAGAAATGCATAGCCATGCTCAAATAAATTGATATAGAGAGATCAATTTGATTTGATTTATCAGTCTGCTTGCGAATCGAGAAATGGATATGTTTGAACAATATAAGTATGACGTGATCCATGACTTATGTTCAAATTAGATATCATGTAACAAAAGGAATCATGACGTGTATCATTAGGTTTTATATCGGACAAACGATTTCATATTTATTGGGTAATCATAATGTCTGGTTAGAGACCGCTTATGATTTGTGGTTTGCATTGTGAGTATGGCCCACTGCCAACTAAATATGGACCTATTAGGTCGCACACCAGATTATCATGGACGAGCATAGGATTTTAATGGGCTTGAAATTTGATTCAAGGGCCAAGGGTTTAAAGGAATCAGATTAGGCGAATTGGGCTTTAAATTAGGTTTAAAAGCCCGTTAGCAAAATCTGATATGAAGGCTTTTTTTATTAGGGTTTTATTTTAAGTGTTATATACCTATGAAATAAAGAAAAATGATCCTTTTAAGATAGATCAGAAAATGCCTCATTCTCTCTTTTTAAAAATAAAAACCCTAACCGCAACTTTACGGAGCTAGCAACTGTGCGCTCGCCTAGTGAGATCGTGTGTGGATACCAGTAGAGGACGTTCGCCTGAGGAGCAGCGTCTATTCATGGTGAAACACGACTTTGAGCCCCAGGTTTGTATTCAAATCCTATCATTCGAAAATGTTGAAATATAGGGATCCTTGGCGGGTTTTTACCGTGTCACGAACTTTTGTTTCCGTTGTGCCGTATGTAATACACCTGCAAAAACCTTACATGTATATGTATATTTATATACATTTGATTTTAGAAAATGAAATAAATACTTATTTTATTTGGAATTCGAAAGATTAATTGCTAAACTGATTTGAAAAAGTAAAATGTCATCTGTAAAAGAAAATCGAGTTTAGCAAAGTGGTCTTAATAAATGAATTTAAGTCCAATATTTCTTTTTACTATTAAAATAAATAATTTAAATATCAACTAAAGGAATATAGTTTTCAAAGCACCCAATAAAAATTATGAAAGATTTAAATTAATTGAATTGATTTAGGTTATAAATTAATTAAATTTAATGAAATGGAAAAGTGATGTAAACCAAAAATAAGAATAATAAGAATACAAAACCAATGTAAAGTTGAAACAAGAAGCTGAAAATAAATTGTGCAATTTATTTATAGGTTAAGTTAAACCACAATAGTGGTTAAAGAATCAATTAATAAAAAGAAAAGGCTAAGGAAACTTTTCAAGTCAGGTTAGTGCAATACTAACTCTCTATTTTAATAAAAGCTAATTATAATGTTTTTTTTATATATATTTTTATGTGAGTTATTTTCTTTAAAGGAATTATTGAAATTATCGAAATATTATTTTATGGATTTTAAAGGAAAGGATATATTAATTGAGATGATCTCTGAATGATTTTTATGAATTGATTGATATTCTATTTTATGAAAATAATGATTATGGGCCACTTATTAATTAATATTTGAATGGTGGCTATGATTGGATATTTTTAGAAGTGTTATAAAATGAAATGTTGCCCAACTTGATTTTGATATCGAAATACGAATGAAATGATTTGTAGTCTCACAGCAATTGATAGATATGGTTATTACCTTCCAATATCACTTTATTTGTTGAAATTTATATTGTGATTGATATGGTTATTACCTGCCGGTATCACTTTATTTATTGAAGTGGATACTGTGATCGTTATTGCTCCCTCCATAGTGAGGTTATAGATCAGCTCCCTCTAAAATGAGGTTGTAGACAAGCTCCCTCTTCTGTTGAGATAAAAATCATAGATTGAGGTTGTAGATCACGGGTTTAGATGTGCACACTAAGCTTTGATGGCCCTTCAGATTGAGTCTATCTAGATTGCTAAGACTAATTGAAATATTATTGAATTATTGAATGAATGTTTTATGGAAATGACATTGATGATATTCTATCGATTTATATGGGCAACTAATGGATTTTAATTAAGTGATTTCCGCCGGCTATTGCTATTGCTATTGTTAATGACAAATGTTTTCTTATAAATTAAAGAGTGAGTTTTGAGATAATTATGGTTTCAAACAAGAGCATATGAAAAGTATTTCTATAAAAAATCTTTTGTTTATTATTGATAACATTTGGAAAATGTGAAAGTATAATTTATTATAAAATAGCACCACTAAGCAATTTTGCTTAACAATAGTGTTTTCTGTACTATCACAGAGAAATGAAAGGAGAAAAAAGGAGCCTCTTTAAATGATTTGAGTATTGTAATTTTTATTAAAGTTTTGTATGATGTATTAATAAAATTAATAAAACAGTCTTATAATTGAGCAGATAACTGGAGTTTTAATTATGCACAAGCTATAATTTTTACATGTGCTTATTGTATACATATATATTCATCATTGTTTATTTAATTTTGTATAAATGGGATTGATCTAGTATGTAACTGCATTTCATGGGCTTATGAGTTATGGAACCGTTCATGTCTTTGCAAAAGTAATTGTCTTAATAGTTTTGATTGACTGAATTATTTTATTTAGTATTAATAGAGATTATAATTTAATTATGTAATTAATTACTGATAAGGTATTTTCTTTTATAGTATATGAATGAACTAGAAGAAGATATTTAAATTTCATCATGAGTAACTACATGTTATTTTTTTTTTATTATTAACAAGTTGTAATCGAGTAAAAAAAAAATTTTAAGTCCCTTGTAGTGTATATTTAGTAGGTATTTATAATCATTTAGTACTTATTAAGTATATTACAAGCGACATGTCATATCCTATAGTGGGGTAGGGTGTGACATTTATTGTTTATTGATTGCGGTATTAATTTAATTTGTGATGTAAAACATTTTATGCAATTTTCGAAAGTAATGACATTCAAGCATATTATCACATCATAAATCATACATCAAACATGAAATTTAAACATCTACGAAGAAGGAGGGAGGAGAAAAGATTACAAATCTTCCTATTAAAATACAATCTATCCATTTATCCCATTACATATTCCCATTCCCAATTAATAAATACAAATCAATATTTAATAAAATTATTACAAACCATTTGGATAAATACAACATTAAACTCAAAAACTACAGCCAACATATTCAATAAATACAACATTTTCACACATTCAAACAATATGATAAATGCAAGAATTAATCAAAAATCTTCAAAACAAAAAATATTAGTTCAACAATAAAATAAATTACATAAAATAAACAATAAACAATAAAATGACAGAACTAAAATTAATGTCAAAAATGTTAGTGAGTTAGATTAACAATATATAATATATGTTATAGTACAATAATTAAATGTTCATAAGTAAATAATTGAAAAAAATAAAAATATAATGATTTTAATATTATTTCAAGCTCATGATCACAATGTTCATCTTCTTAGATGAACAAAATTCACAAATCACAGCAACAAACAATATTAAAATTATTAACGTACTCATCCGGATCAAACGTGGATTTTTGACCCTTAGACCTTAACCCACTTCGATCTCAGAATCTAGACACGATTTGAAGTTTTTATGTTATTTGGCTTTTGAGTTAATATTCTCACACCACTAGAAGTGACTTTCATCCCATACCAAGGTTATTGGAGTCCAGGAACGTCAGAAAACCTGAAAAAAATAAAAAATAGAAATCTACAGATTGCTGCGAAATCAAGTTTTTATGGGTTTCTCTCACAAATAACTCAATTTCTAATAATTTAACACATAAAATGAAATAAAAATACACAAGAGATGAAGTTTAGACTCTCAGTACCTTGTTTTGAAGGAGAATTGACAAATTTGCTTGAAGTTGATGAAGAACACCTTAAGAACCCTTGATCTTTCAAAATGATCTGAGTTTGTGTGTTTGATTCATTTCTTGAAGTGCTTGTGACTCCAGAACACACCGACTTCATGAGGATCACACTTCTAAGCACTCAAACTAATGGAAATCCTAAGATTTTGTGAAGAAATCGAGTTTAGATTATGTTTGTGTTCTTTGTTTTCTCTCAAATGAGTTTTGTTCTAGCAACCAAAAATGTCAGCCTCAAAACCCTAGAATTAGAAATGAATTTATAGGCAAATGGGTGTTCTGGCACTATTCACTACCCATGTGGTATGTGGGCCCCACAAACGACTCAATTTTTTATTTTTCATGAAATCGTTTCAAATGGTACATGTATCAACATAAGTCATGAAAGTTCATCCCGGGTGCACCCGGGACTCATTTTCAGACCCTATTTCAGCATGAACCCCGAAAATGTGAAAACGATCCAATGGATCCGGTTTCTTAACCTAGGATTACTAGTTCAAGAATCAAATCAATCAGACATCCCGAACTCGTTCTGCCACGAGAAATGTCATCACCACTGATGCGACCCCTAAGGATCACTGATGGGCCCCACTAGGGCCATTGTGGGCCCCAGCAGCAAATCGACTTGATTTTTATGAAATTAGTTTGGTTGATTCATAGAGTGCTGTAGGACATCGAGGCGCATCCCGGGCGAACTCGAGATGCATATTGGGTCTCATTTTGCCAAAAATGTGAAAAAGGAGCTAAGGGTTGCATCTTCTAAACTCTGATCATTGCTTCAGGATCAAGTTTCTTGGATGTTTCATCATCTTCTTAGCATTACAAGTATCATCATCGAGTCTATTTTTGGGGCAAAAATTAAGCGTCTACACTACCACATTCTTGTACTATAAAGGCCCATGACATATTCATTATGCTTCACAACCCTTCTCCCCTCAGAAAATTCTAAGGTTTCTCATTTTCTTCTTTCATTTTCCATGGATCAATCCTTCGCACCTACATTTGAATTATTGTTTCAAAGTTTTAGCTGCAATGATTGGGACTTGTTATCTCTGTTTGAACTCAAATGCCTAAGTTACTTTCAAAATATTCGAGTTCAACTCAATTTGATGTAATGGTTGATCAACCACTTTGATCCTTTTGATAACTTGTTTTGCCATAATGACTTTAAAATTTGTCCCCTATTTGAAGAGTTTAGTTTCATTTCCAGTAAACAACTAGAGATGGGAGAAACTCTGGCCTTGCCCCAATTAAGTGCATACCATATTTCTCGAACCTTGTCTGTTTTCGGCTTCCCAGCCTGTGAAATCCCAGTGTATGAACTTGGAGTCGATGTTGTGCCCTTGTAGCCCCTTATTAACCGTTCACTAAACATGGATCATGCTAGCCTTCACTTGTCTATTTCTGTATTCTCAATCAATACTTGCTACTCAGTGGCATTAATAGATATGGTAGCCTTAGGTTCGTACCCTTGTTGAGCAAATAGCTAGGCGACATATGCCATTTCCACTTGTGCTAGCAAGAAACTCTAGTATGGTTGGGGGCACATGCTCAAAATTCGACCTCGGTGCTTGGTCTAATGGGCAGCCCACTTTTACTACACGTATATGCATTTTCACTTTTTGGTTATTTTGTGCTCTAATTTTTTCTTAAGTCACCCTTATGGATTTTCGACTCAAAGAGCTTTTTTTATGTTCTAATTTTTTTCTTAAGCCGCCCTTGCGGGTTTTTGACTTAACAAGCTTTTCTTTTCTTTTTGTGCTTTAATTTTTGCTTACGCTGCCCTTGCAGATTTTTGACTTAACGAGCTTTCCTTTTTTTGTATTTATTTTTGTATTTTTTATTTATATATCTATAGTTATGGGCCTTTGAGAAATTGCAACTAATGGCTCCACCACCAAACCATTTGATACTCAATTATGGACCATGGGTCCACGTTTGTCATTAACGAAGTTTGACTAGAGTGACCATGGAAGATTGGATTATCATTTTCCAAAATCTCACTGCTGAAGGAATCAGATGAACTTGTTCGTGGTGGCATTTGGGATGAGTCTCTATCTCTTCTTATCCCCATTGTTTGCCCCTGTGTGGTTTGGCCATGGCGATGGCTTGTTATCCTAGCCGAGTTGCACAGCAGTATGGTCGTCATCAAGCTATTCTTGATTACACATGATTTGAAGGCAGCTTTATTACCCAAAGATTCTTATCTCATTTCATTTCCACCTAGCCTAATTGTATAACTGTATCCACTACGGATGTTATTGATATTTCTTCTTTAGATCTATATCAGCTGTGGTTGGTGCACTTACTCTGGATTTGGCGGTGATTCAGAATCAGTAGATTTATTCATAGAAAGACTCTTTTTGGGAGCTAGCATGTAAATGTATTGCTTTCAAGTTTTAATGAAAATGTAATGGACAATCTATGCAATTTCACACGATGCAAGCGCTGGTTTGTGAATAAATTGTTCCTTTTGCTTTGAAAAGTTTGATATAATGCTTACTGTTCTTTTTCATTGAAGTACATTCTCACAATTATATTTTGACATATATCTCAAACATGATAAGCTTCAAAAGTAATATCCATACAAAAGACGAATTTTATTAATGGGTTTGACCATGATGCTAAGAATTAAACATAAAACTTCTTTAGCCTATCCAAGTTGATTGGTTCAGTGAATTCATTTCCTTCCATGTTCGATAGCTTCACTACACCCTTTAAAAACATCCTCTTGATAAAAAACGGGCCCTCCCGATTGGGCTTGAATTTTCCTCTCAAGTCTTGAGTGCTGGGTCTCATCTATTTCAAAACCAAATCCCCTACTTTTAGCGGTCTTGGCTTGACCATCTTGTTGAAGTGTTGTGCAATCCTCTTTTTGTAAAGCTGATCCTTAAATTGAGCCTCAAGCCTTTTACCATCCAATAATGCCAACTCCCAATGGCAATCCTCTGTCCATTGGCACTCTGAAATTTTAGATTCCATCATTACACACAAGAATTTCACTTCAATTTTGGTCGATAGCATGGCCTCCATTCCATAAACTAATGAGTAGGGGGTTACCCCATTCGCAGACTTGGCTATGGTCTAGTACCACCATAAAGCATGTGAAAGCTTGTTAGCCCAGTTATGATGATTCTTTACTACTTTTCTTAATATTTTCTTGATGCTTCTATTTACAGCTTCTACTACTCCATTAGCTTATGGTCTGTAGGGTGATGACTTGTGATGCTTAATTATGTATTCTGTTAATAAAGTTTTCATTTCGGCCTGAAATTGAACTCTGTTATCTTTCACCACATGATGAGGAACCCATATCTGCAAATTAGATTCTTCTTAATAAATCTAGCCATCAATTTGGCGCTAATGTGCTTAAAAGATTCTGTTTCAACTCATCTCAAGAAGTAATCCACTGCTACGACTATGAACTTGAGCCCGTTAAAGGCAGGAGGTGAAATCTTGCCAATGATGTCTATTTTGTATGCTGCAAATGGCCAAGGTAAGATAGAAGGATACAATTTCGATGGAGGAATGTGACTAAGGTCTCCGTGGATTTGGCATTCAAAGCACCTTTTTATGAATGAAACATAATTTCTCTCCATTTTTTACTAGTTGAATCCTTGTCTTAGGATTCTCTTTGCAAGTGCTCTTCCATTCATATAGGTGCCATAAATTCCTGCATGAATCTAATCTATAATTCCTTTAGATTCCTTCTTTGTCACGCATTTCAATAGAATCCTTTCAAACATTCTCTTATATAAATGGCCATCCAAAATGGTAAACTGTAATGGTAAGCATCGGATAGCCCTTCTATCATCACGAGTAGCCGATTCTGGATAGATCCCTTTCATCATCCATTACAGAACATCATAGTAGCATAGTTGTCCATCTGTTTCAATCTCCATGATTCTTTCGCCTTCATAACATGGGATGCTACCTGAAGACATAAAAAATGGTTTCTTAGGCATTATCGATACTTCTTCCCAAGCCGATGCTAGATTAGCCGATGTTTCAATCTCCATGATTCTTTCGCCTTCTTAGGCATTATCATCACGGTTATTCATTCTGCTCATATGTGTGAAAGTTACCCTCGTGAAATTCTCAACGACAATGTGTAGATAGTCTATATATGGCTTTAACCTGTCTTCCTTGACTTCCCAATTACCACTGGCATGCTCAATGACTAGTCTAGAATCACCAATGACTTCTACTTCTTCAGCTTTAACTACGATCAAAGCCTCTAACCCGAACAAACAAGCCTCATATTCTATCACATTATTCATGACTGCAAACTATAACCTCTTCAACATTGGGATGACCTCTCCCTATGGGGATTCTATGAGAAAACCTACTTTAGGAGCTACTAAGACCACAACCAACTGATCTTAAGCGTTGGAGGTATGGGAACAAACGCTGCTCTTTGATCTTCCATTTCTTAAGTGCATGAGAGACTATCAGAATGGAGTCCCCATAGACCATTAGACGTTTGATTTGGATACTCAGAGCTGCTTCTAACCAAGCAATACAATCTTCATACTCCGCTTCATTATTAGTGACTTGGAATGTCAAATTAATGTTGAAAGCTAGTCGTTGTCCATTAGGAGCTACTAAGACCATGCCAATGCCATAACCCCGATGGTTGGCAGCCCCGTCGAAATACATCTTCCACTACTTGGTCTGAATCTGCAGGATGTCTTCATCTGAAAACCTGATGTCTACTACATTGGCATCACCGGAGATGCGGCTAAATGATCCGCTATCACACTGCCTTTGATTGCTTTCTTTGCAACAAATTTTGGATCAAATGCTACAAAAATAGTAGCTCATTTGGCCATCTTGTTGTCCAAAATCGATCTCTCCATAAGGAATTTCAAGGGACTCTGGTCAGCGATGACGTGCGTGGTGAAGGAGCAAAGATAATGTTGGAGCTTGACACAAACCCACGCTAAGGCTAGGCATAACTGTTTGATCTTGCTATATTTCAATTTTGTTTCCATCATTTGCTTACTCAGATAATAGACGACATTCTCCTTGTGGGAATCTGGATCTTCCTATGCTAGTATAGCCCCGATGGCTTCGTCTGTTATTGATAGGTAGAGGAGGAGCGATTTTTTGAGTTTGGGAGGCTAGAGAATTGGAGGATTGAGTAGGTATGCTTTGATATGTTCAAAAGCTTTCTGACACTAATCATACCAAGCTTTAGGGGCATCTTTTCTCAGCTTCTTAAAGATCAGCCCGCAGGTGTCTGCTAGCTGTGAGATAAACCGACTAATATATTGAAGGTAGCCTATGAACCCCCCTAATCTTCTCTATTTTAGGAGCTTGCATCTCGACGATAGCTTTGGATTTTGCTAGATCAATCTCAATCCCTCTGTTGGATACCATGTAGCCTAGGAAGATACTAGATGGAGCTCCAAAGAGACATTTGGCGAGGTTGAGTTTCAAATTGTAGTGTCAGGTCTAGAGAAGAGCTGCTCAAGGGCGATTAGGTGGTTTGGTCCATCCCTGGTGTGGACAACCATGTCATCAACATATACTTCTACATTCTTATGCATCAGGTCATGGAAGATCACTGTGGCCATCCTCTGATAAGTGGCACCAGCATTTTTTAGGCCAAATGGCATCATCTCATAGCAAAAAGTACCCCACTCTGTGATGAATGAAGTTTTTGGCTTATCTGATTGATTGACTGGTATCTAATTATACCCTGCATAGAGGTCTATGATTGAAATCATACTAGACCCTGCCATTCTGTCAACAAGCTGGCTGATATGTGTTAGAGGGAAGTCATCCATAAGACAAGCCTTGTTCAGATCTCAATAGTCAATGCAAATTTTGATCTTGCCATCTTTCTTGGGAACTAGCACTATGTTGGCCAACCAGGTCGGATAATCAATGGCCTCAATGAAGTTGTTTTCCAGTAACTTGGTTGTTTCCTCCTTGATTCTGAGAGAGATTTTCAATTTTTGTCTCTGGAGCTTCTTCTTCATTGGCTTAATATGATCATAGGTGGGGATCTTATGAACGATAATGTCAGGATCTATACTGATCATATCACTAATTGTCCATGCAATGCAATCTAGATACTACTTTATGAGCTCTGTCAACTCCTATTTATAATCACATCCATGCACAATAAATGTACGCTTTGGTGCATTTTTTGTGCCAATTTTTATTTGTTCTTTTGTTCTTTTTATTTCTTTTTCATTTTCTATTTTACTAGTAATCTCATTCAAGGTGGAGAAAGGGTAACAAGAAAATTAAAAATTTTTGTTATTGACAAAGGTGCCATGATCGGTATTTACACTAAGTTCTACAAAGACGTCTCCTATTTTTGACAAGGAAGAAAAAGAAGACTTAGATGACTCGGAAGACTCTGAACTAGACTCTGACTCAAATTATGTTTGTGACTCAGGTTCAGGTTCAAGCAGAAGGAAGGTTGACTGCTCTATGCGCTCCTCTAGGTACCAATTCTATAAAGGTTCTTGGATGGGCTGTATAAGGTTTCTAGGTCTAGTTCCACCTAATCAGTAATCATGCAGAGGTCAAATAGAGAGATCTCCATGTTTTCCTCCCAATCTATCTAGAACTTGAAGACAGGCTCACGGTCTATTGCTGAGAGCCTGACATTAAAAAGAAGTGCAAAACTAGGGATTAGTCTTTTGGTTAAAGGGAAATACCATGGTTCTTGAAAGAAATAGTAGGGTTCTAATGTCCCTTAGTTTACCTCTCATTACCACCTTTTGTTTGGTGTCTTTTGCCTCCTCTCAGTCTTCATCCATCAGCTTGAATCCAAGACCAAAAGTGGTTCTGCAGTCAGATACTCAGTGAAAGAGGCCATACCCTGCTTGTTGTGGCCTAGTCAGAGTCCTGGAAAGTAACAAATGGTTTTCAACATATTAGCCACCATAAGGTTACTGTAGGGATCAAAGTCCATTGGAAAAATTTCTTTACCTAGCTCTGCCTAGATAAATTGAACTAGATCAAAGAAGAACCCTAAGAATGGGTAGACTGTTGGCTCAGGCTGAATTTCCAATAGTGCGACCAAAAAGGGAATTTATAATTTTCCCACCAAGTCTCTTTTAATTGTTACCACTACGTTTCCATGAGGGAACTTCAACTTCTGATGTAAAGAGGAGGCCATTGCCCTAACCTTATGAATCCACGGCCTTCCTAGAAATAGGTTGAAGCAAGCTAGGACATCCACTACCTGGAAGAGGATAGTCATAACTATGAGCCCAATTATGACCTCTAGCTCGGCCATGGCCAATATTTCCCGTCTATTATTGTCATATGCCCTCACTATCTGATCGGAAGGCACAAAGTCTTCAGCAGTTAACCCTAGACAACTTGCTCTTTTAGAGGACAAACATTCAGCGCTAACCCATTATCTACTAGAACCATAGGCACTATTTTACCCCTGGCTTGGATTGTGACATAGAGAGCATTGTTGTGATCTCCTCTAGTAGGGATCTCATGGTCTAAAAAGTAGAGAGCCATTGCTAGAGAATTTCTGATGATGGAGGCCACCAAAGCTTCTGGAGTGATATCAGGAGTTGTCTGACATTGGTTCATTGCCTTGACCAAAGCTTGGCAGTGCACGAAGGAAGACTGTATCAACCCCCATATAGAAATGTTAGCTTTGGTTTTCTTCAACTGTTCCAAAACCAAATTCTTAGGCTGAGGTCTGGAGCTTGAACGAGGCATGTCCTGGGCCATGGTGGCTAGATTGGGTAAAGCTTTAAGAGGAGGAGATGGGTATTGATTTCCTTAAGCACGTCATTCAGGTCTATAACGCAGCATGAGTTGTCCATGATTGGGTGGATTAGGGAGGCTAAGTCAGAGTTTGGCTCTTGGTGAATAATGTGGATGTTGTTTTGAGGTTGAGGGAGTGGGTTGGTGTTTATGTTTAGTCTGGGTCGAACAGGGAGTATTTGGCCGCTCTCCACCAAGTCCTAGATCTTATGTCTCAGGGTCTTACAGTCGTCAGTCTTGTGCCTAGGTCCCTGATGGAAGGAGTAGAAGGAGTTAAGGTTCTAGTGTTTTAAAACTGGATTCGGTAATGGACTAGGTTCCAAAGGCTGTATCAACTTGTCATCCATAGGCTTCTGGAAGATAAATGAAAAGGGAACCCCAAGGTTAGTGAACTTGCGTCTGTCTAGTCGAGTAACTAGCCTTCATGGAGGAGGAGGTTGTTGTCTCTAGCTGGTCAGGTTGGCCACCTCACCACTTTTCTGAGGGGGAGGAACCACATGGTAGCTGGCATGGGGCTTCTTGTATCTGGAGGAAGAAGCTTGATGTCAACTTGTTCCTGTTTTGAAGGACGATTGAGCATTTGAGCAGCTTTCCCCCTCCATCTTGTGAAAAAGGAAGAGAAGGATTCTCGGGCTCCTTATTTGGTAGTCTCCAAGTCTCTCCTAGTAATGTCAACCTCCATATTATAGTGGTACTACTGGTTGAAGGCATTACAAATCTCATCCCAAGTCTTCTTCTTGGTATTATCCAAAAAGCCACAAACCATTAAAGAGCAGCACCAGTAAGGGATTGCTAGAAGAGTTGAGCCAAGAGCTCATTGTTTACACCAAGAGGAATGAGGGAACCCACATACATTTTCAAATGAGTCTTGGGGCATGTGGTGACATCAAACTTATCCATGGGGGGCATTTTTAACTTAGCAGGCATCTTGGCCTCTAGAAGGAGTGGAAAAGAATCTACATTAATCAAGTCTTCATACTTTTTGATGTTTTTTAGAAATTTCTCAAAAGAATCTATCTTCTCCATCATCTTTCTAACCTCTGGACAAGCAGAATCATCCCCTGTCTGGCTCGGGGTAGCAGTAGCATTAGATGTAGCCCCTATCTCAAGAATCGACCCTCGGGTAGTCTGATCATTGATGGGTGGAGTAGCAGGCTGTTCATTAGATCCCCCAGTCTGGTTGGGAGGAGCATTGACATTTTGATTAGTAGTTATCAAGATCCTAACTTCCCCCAGAATAGTTTCTCTCTAGACAACTATGGTGTTCTAAAGGGAAGCATTTTGCTCCGTAAACATAGTCCGAAAATTGTTCCCGGAGCATTTCTTCCATCAATGCTCTAAAGTCATTAGGTAGAGCCATTGTCATTGTCATTCTCTGGTAAAAGCAAATAGAGAAGGTTATCATTATATATCCATTATAGAAATTCAGCACTCAGGTTAAAATATGAGGCTTTTGGTGAAGTAAGGTGCTCAGGTCAAGTTTAAGGCCTTGGTGAAGTTGGAAGCAATGCCCGAGCCAAGATTTGAGGGCATGACTCGAGCTTGCCCCCCAGTTTGAGGAAGTGGAAGTGCTTAGGTCTAAGCTAAGGCTTTTAATGAATCTAAGGTGCTCAGGTCAGGTTTGAGGCTTTATGGTATTTTGGGTGCTCAGGTTAGGTTTGAGGCTTTGGGTAGTTTGAGGTGCTTAAGTCTAATTTGAGGCTTATGGTAGTCTGAGGTGCTTAGGTCTACTTTGAGGCTTCTACTAGTCTAAGTTGCTCATGTAAGTTTTCAGGCTTCTAGTGATAGGTTGGACATATTTCCTCTAGTAGGAATTGATGTTTAGTTTTACCACTGGCTAGTGTTTAGTATACCACTGGATGGTGTTTGGTTTTACCACTGGTTGTTGTTTTAGGTTACCATTGGATTGGTGTGTAGGTTACCACTGGATAGTGCTTTGGGTTACCACTGGTTGTTGTTTTGGATTACCACTAGATTGGTGTTTAGGGGTCTACTAAATTCGGTTTAGGATACCACTGGATTTTTCTATTTGTTACCACTAGATTAGGTTTAGGATACAACTAGATTGGTCTGTTTGTTCAGTCTCTTGGTCCATAACATGTAATGTGCGTACATGAATGTTATGCCAAAATGGTTTCATGATGAAGGGTGCATATAATCCTAGGGATTGGATCTAGGGTCATTAGATGCTTTTGGTGGATTAGTTTGAGGGTCCCATCTTCTTAGAGTTGGTATATACCCCGTCATTTGACCAAAGTCGTATCAAATTGAATGATTGGTATGTCAAACCCATTACCCTACCATAAGGAACGGAGGTGCGCAAGATGAGTGAGCAACCTTCTCAACCTGGGATAGCTCTAAGGAATATTGCCCCAAAGTGATAATGGCAACTCGGTTTACTTAATTCTAATGATGGGAAAGGATCCCAAATGATGCATCTGTATGTATGCAAGATGATTTCAATTTGAACCCAAATTGGAGATCCAAAACCTACTCAGTGGTCCTCTTACTATATTTTTTAGTTTTTAAAATGTTAAGGGTTCCCTAGTAGAGTCGCCAGCCTGTGAGCCCCCTCCCGGGCGCCGTGTGAAAGACTCGTAATGTTGGAGTCTAACCAGATAGTCGCATTGGTCAATTCATCACGGAAGAAACTGAAAAACATCCTAGACTAGTCATAACCCTATTGTGGTCCTCTCCTGATTCATTTTATTTTTGGATTAGTCCTGTATGCGACCAGTTGGTCTAATTAGTTGATCTAATTATCAATTTTACCAATTTTAAGGCTTTGTTTAGTGCTTAAGTGATGTCTAGTTTGGCTCTTTGGAGCGCTTTGTGGGGTGTGTGAGAGTCACCACCTTACCTTATTCTTGTTTTCGGGGAAAATATAAGGTAAAGCCCCCGTGTTTGACTCCTTAAATATGTGCCACAATGGATAAAAGCACTAGCCTCAAATCATTAGGTTCGAGGACTAGGTTTTCAATTCCTTTGGATGGATCAATAGTTTGGGTACAAGTTGAAAGTCAAAATTATTTTTTCGCATGAATTTCATATTATCGATGCATGGGCATACTCATAATGCATGTCAATGTCAAGAATATAGTGCATTTAAAAGTAAGTAGATAAAGGTGAGTATTTCAAAGGGGAGCCCAACTCTAGCCTCATTATCAAGGAGTTCTAGGTCATGCAACACATTCCCCTAAGTCCCGAATGGTCAGTTCAGTCAGGGCTCGCTACCTGGGCTGAAATCCGTAGGTATGCCTTCATACCTCATTTGTATAAGGATTAGGGTGCACAAAGTTCTACCATTGATTAGGATGGTAGGGTTTTGAAGGTTCTACTCTTAGAGTGAGCTTACTGGTTTGCCGGCTGATTTCAGGTTTAGTTTGAAAATTGGTTTTCTTTATTTCGCCGGTTAGACTAGGCTTAGTTTGCCAAACGGACCGGGCTTAAAGCATGCATGATGCCGGTTGGACCAAGCTTAACAGTTGATAAGGTGTCAGATGGACCAGGCTTAATTGACAAAGTTTGAGTTGAGTGATTATACCTCGTGACGCGGCCTGAACGCAACTCCACAGTGTGTTGTCGACCAAGAAGGTTAAGTCTTCCTCTGAATATAAGCTAAGGTAGGGCACGAGGACCCTTATCTTAGTCTTATATAATATTTTCAAATGATGAATTATTAATCAATCGCTAGATTTGATTAATCATTAATCACCTAACTAGTAGCTTTGGCCTAAGGAAAGTCAAAGTGTGAGTGAAAGTCAAAAGGATCGACTTTTGAGAGCTGAGTCGAGCTTTAAACTCAACTATGGAAGATGAGCAAAGTCAGACTCTTTTGGCATTACAATTGTATGAGAGAGAATGAGAGTCACTGATGCTTAAGAAGCGTTTGATCAAGCAACAAGAGGTGTTTTTGAATGAGAGGAAGTGTGCCTTTTATAGGTAAAGGGGCTAGCTTAGCCAGCCTGGTCGGCGTCGGTCACCCTTATAATAGCGCCCGAATCCTCTTTTTCAACGCTGATGGAGATCCCTGACGGCAGCCTAAACAGCGTCACTGCTTGGGTTGATCAGCGTCCCCTAAGGCAAATGACCAATATGCCCCTCCCCTTTGGTTTTAGGGTTTTTGGACTTCCAGGAGTCCGTTTGAGGCTAAAATGACATGCGAGTGAGTTGATTCTCATGCCATTGGAACTATAGCGAAATTCCCTAGAGCCTAGTGCTGAAATCATGGTCAACATTCCCAAAGTCACTTAGCAATCTCTTAAACCATGATGTACCTGCAGACTAATTTTGAAGATCTTATGTGCAAAGTCTTCCCAATAACACTCAAGGTTGCAGCCAAGAATGGTATCAATCTCTCAAAACAAGATCCATCCAATCATTCTTACAACTGACTATAGTATTCCGAGATTAATTCATAACAAGTGTGCCATCTGGGAAAATTCCATTTGACCTAGTAGACCTGAAGAGGGAAGATAGTAAGACATTAAGACAACGTCTCTAAATTTCAAAGAATGGCGATGCAAGTTGAGAACCTAAATGATGAAGTGGTGATCAGTGCCATGGCAAAGAATTGCAAATATAACAAGCTATTTGAAAGTTCAGGTATAGACCCTCCTGTTACTTTTATAGAACTCATGGCTCAAGCCCACAAATAAACAAAGCTGGACGAAGCCCACAAATTTCAACACCGGAGACCACCCAAAGAGGAAAAGCCCAGGCATAAAAGACACCCTTCCCCAATTAGGATGCGCTCACCTAGGAGGAGATCCCCTCTTCAGCACCCTAGGGCTAGCTATGTTGTTAAAGCAGCTTACTTAGGAGAAGATAGATTACAATAAGACCAAGGTTCAACCCCTTAAACAAACCACATGCGAAAATATTATCTTGGGTAAGGGAATACAAAAATAAGGTCCAACTCAATTATCCCAGAGAGATAAAAGAGGATACTATAGGTTATCAAGACAACAGCAAATACTATGAGTTTGATAGGGACATCGACCATGATACTAAAACTTGTTGGCAATTAAAAAAGGAGATTGAGTGCCCCATACAGAGAGGCAAACTAAAAGAGTTTGTTGGGAAAGTCTAGAAATAAACTGAGAGGAAGAAAAATAAGTAACATGATGCAATACTTTTGGTACAATTCACATAATATTCGATGGCTCCATAGGCGAAGATAGCAACTTAGCAAGAAAAAGAAGATTGGGAGAAATATACTTTGTCTTACCCTAACCAAAATTAATCACTAGACCACCAATCTAATTCTCAGAGGCAGATGGTGAACATGTGCATGACCCACACAACGATGCCTTGGTCATAAAGGGGATCTTAGAATATTTCTTGATAAAAGGGATCCTAGTAGATGATGGTAGTGCGGTTAGCCTACTGGAGGTTCTTAGAGCCTTAAAGTTGGACCATGTGAAGCTAAAGCCCTTCCAAACTCCTCTAATCGGACTTGCTCGGAATCTAGTCTCAGTGGTCAGGTCCATGGATGTGACACTAAAGCTCAGAGTAGAAGGTATCTCAAGAAGGTTCAAAGCAGAATTTATGGTGGTAGACCTCCATTTCCATATAATGTTATACTAAGCATACCCTCCCTATACAAACTAGAGGTAGTTTCTTGCATAAGATATTTAACCCTAAAGTTTTACACTGATAATAATTAGGTCATTTTTTATGAGGGGAAATTAGAAGATCGCTCAAGAAGCATACATGGTTGCACTCAAGGGGATACCCCTCGCCCGACCTATAATGTGGATGCCAGACAGAAAAGAATACACTAAACAAGATGAGCATTAACCTTTTAACATACCTAAAGAGAGCTCAAAGTTAAGTCCAACACCTGTTGATGAGCTTGCAAAATGGGAAATGGAGCTAGGAAGACATCTGACTTTAGGCACAGAGCTCTCCATAGAGGTAGTAAATAACATGAAAGAGTTTTTAAAAGACAATTCAAGCAGCTTTCGCTTGAACTGCTAGAGATATAGTTGGGATTGATCTAAACACCATATCCCATAAACTTAGCATCGATCCTAATCACAAGCTCATCAAACAAAAGAAACAACGTCATGGACCTGAGTGGCAGTAAGCCATAGTGACGAAAGTAGACAAGTTGTCACAGGCTGGATTTATAAGGGAAGTTCATTACCCTTAATGGTTATTGAATGTGGTTCTAGTACCTAAGTCCAATAGAAAATGGAGACTGCATGTGGACTTTACTGATCAGAATAAGGTGTGCCCTAAAGACCCCTATCCTTTTCCCAATAATGACCAATTAGTAGATTCAATAACTAGTTATGAAGTTTACAGCTTCGTAGACGCAGTTGTTGGATACCATCAGATAAGGATGAACGAACAAGACAAAGAAAAGACAAGCTTCACCATAGACAGAGGGATTTACTGCTACAGGGCAATGCCTTTCAATTTACAAAATGTAGGAGCTACATACCAAAGAGTAGTCAATGGCAAGTTCTAGCACTAGCAAGCTTACTCAGGCCTCGAATCGTCCCAATGATTTAAAAGAAGCATTTGAAGTCCTAAACAAATTTATTATGAAGTTGAACCTAGATAAGTGCATGTTTGGCGTAAAAGCAAGCAAGTTTTTAGGGTTCATGATATTACAATGAGGGATTGAGGTGAATCCTGAAAAGATCAAGGCAATCTTGGAAATCAAAGCGTCAACCAATATTCATGAAGTACAGCAACTGAATAGCTAAATCACGGCCTTGGGATGTTTTATCTCATGCTTGGCCAAAAGGTGCATGCCTTTCTACTAAGTAATAAAATGGTTGAAATATTTTCAATAGGACAATAAGTGTTGACTTGCCCTTAATAAGATAAAGGAGTTTTTTTCCTCAACTCCTCTCCTGAGAAGACTCAAGAAGGACAAACCTCTATACTTATATCTAGCTGCTACCGAAAGTACAGCAGCATCCATCCTAATAAGAGAAGATGGAGAGTAATACCCCATCTACTACACTAGTAAAGTCCTCCGAGGTGCTAAGCTAAGATACCATAACATTAAGAAACTTGCATTTGCTATCCTCACTTCGGCGAACAGGTTACGTCATTATTTCCAATCTCACATTATATTTGTCAAAATTAACCATCCTTTGAAAAAATTTTTATATCAAGCAAAGACCTTAAGGAGGTTAGTATAATGATCAATTATATGGGGAGAATTCGACATCAGATACACACCTCGTACCACCATGAAAACACAAGTGCCAGCAGACTTTGTAGTTAAATTCTCTAAGGAATAAAGAGAGAGTGAACCAGAAATCAAACCAGGAAATCCAAACAACCTAATTTGGCAATTATTTATTGATGGGGCTCTAGGAAGCTCAAGATCAGTCGCAGGCATCATACTTTAAGGACCCGACAAGCTAAAGATGCAATATGTTATTTGCCTAGACTTTACTATAACTAATGATGGTGCTGAATATGAGGGCTTAATTACAGGACTGAAACTCGCTCATGAGGTACATGCTCCTATCCTCCACATCTTCCTAGATTCACAACTTGTAGTGAACCAAAGAATGGGTGCATCATCACCAAAGACGCGAACATAACCAAATACCACACCCTAGCTCTGTCACTCTTAAATAAGCTAGAAGATGAAGGGGGCACTTGGCAAATCGCCCTGATTGACTGAACAAACAATAAAGAAACAGATGTTATAGCTAAAACCACAGCGCAAAAAGAAGAATTTCCTAAAGGAGTAATGTTAGAACATTAGAGTCAAGCAAGCTATGAACAAAGCAAAATCCTCATATCTCAGTCTAATAAAAATTGGATGAGCTCAATTATTGATTTCATACAAAATGACATTTGACCTAACAATAGGCAAGAGGTCATCAAACTCTATAGGAAGGTTGCCGACTACACACTTAAAGATGGAGAACTGTACCAGAGGTCAAAAACACTCCTTGGATGAAATGCCTAACTAAAGGAGAGGGTAACTACGTGATAAAGGAAACTCATCAAGGGGTCTGCGGTGCCCATGGAGGTTCAAACACGATGATTAGGAAGATATTACTCTTAAGGTGTTATTGCCTTATGATTAAAAACGGTGTCTATTGATATGTCAAACATTGCCTCACATGCCAAAAGTACGAACATGTACCAAGGAAACCCTCTTCTGAACTACAACTGCTAGGCTCAGCCTAACCTTTTACCCAATGGGGGTTAGATATCCTAGGACCCTTTCCTATAACAACTGGACAAACGAAGTTTGTAGTAGTGGCCATTGATCATTTCTCCAAATGGATAAAGATCGAGGCACTTAGCACCATAACTCCAACTCGAATCATCAGCTTTCTAAAAAATAATGTGATATTTAGGTGCAACATCTAATAATAGAAAACAATTTAACTAAGTTCTTGGTCCAGAAGTACATTTCATGCATAAAGTTCATGCTTATTATTGCAAAAAAAAGTATTAAAAGAATCAAATAAATTTGCAAGAACTTGACATTTTTTGTCTAAAAAGTCGTTCTTCTGTGTGCAAAAGCAAACCTGTGCATCCAAAATTCAAAAAAAATCAATTTTAATCAGCAATAGGCGGTGAACCAACCAAGAATAGGTAATCAAACCACTAGCCTTTGGCAGTCAACCCCCCAAGTTAATCAAACCACTAAATTGAATCACTTTGGTATACATAAGTGTCACTCATATATGTTGCATTCAAATTGCCAAATTTTTTAAATTAATTTGCAATATTTAGTCATGCATACATCATACATGTATTCGTAAAAGCATACATTCATAAATGCACGTTGTACTGCTAACAAGTGAGGTAAAGAAAAATAAAGTCAGGTCCAAGTATGTTCATGATTTGTTAGCAAAAACTAGAAAATTAAGTGTTAAGCCATGTAATGCACCAATGGGCCAAACCATCAGATAAACCCCGAACTTTACAAATTGTAACAATCATAGCCCAACATGACCTTAACCCCCCAGGCATCCCAAAATGACATTTTAGTAAAAATTGCACCATAAATCTCAATCTGGTCAAAATTACACAATTTAAAAATAGTTTTGTGGGCCCCACACTATCCCTTGAGTTAGCTAACCCAAGGGATTGGTTAATCCTTCAAAATGCACCGTTTCCACTGTGCGCATGTCGGTCTCTCTTTTCCTCTAATGCTCACTGTCTCCTTCTTGCCCATCTCTTTTTTTTCTTGTCTTTACATAAGTAAAATCATCTCATTCATCTCCTTTTCTCTATATTCCTATTAATGCAAAGGTTTGGTTGTTTATGTTATCAAATATTTTGGGTTTTCTACAAGTTTCGTGCATTATTATTTCTGCCCTAATTTCGTCCTTTGGAGGAAAGGTTTGAAAATGGAGATTGAATCCTCTGATGAGATGAGAGAGGCTTCAATCATTTCTACAATGAATAACTCTAATGTATTTTGCCTCCACAATCAAAGAGCACATCTTTATACATCTTAGAGTCGATCCAACCCAAGGAGAAGGTTTTACTGTTACCCGATATGGAGGGATAGGGAGAATGATTGTAAATTCTTGAGATGGTATGATAATGAGTACCCTACAAGGGCTATTCAGGTTATAAATGTCCTTTATGGGAGAATAGATGCTATGAAAGTTGATTTGGAAAGAGTAGAGGAGCAGAAAATGAACTTGGAAATGGAACTAAAAGCAATGGAGATGAAGGTACTGAAGAAAAAATCAACACTTAAAGACCTGAATGCAAAAATGGAAATGTTATTAGCTGAGAATGCAAGATTAACAAATCGCATCAATCATCAAGCTGTGAAGGACAAAACTTTTATGAAGGCAGTTGTGTGCACATGTGTTGTATTATTTGTGATAATTTGGGTTATCATCTTTTTCTCTAGGAATGAAAAATTGTTGTATTTTCCATGAAATCAAATATAATGTATTTAGATTATGGAATGAAGTATTAGTTTATTGTAGAAATTAACTGTGCTACTAATTTAATTTCTTAGCATATGGTTTTTAACTTCAATATAATGAACTTTAAATTTTAGTTTCAATCTACCATATATCTAGTAAATGTGAGACATTAAGAGGCTAAATCTAGAACAAATCATTGATATATATATTGCCAGCAAAATCTATAACAAAATATATATATATATATATATATATATTGCCAACAAAATTCATAAGAAATCATCCAACAAAAATAGTTACAAATCATTGCTAAAAAAGCTATAATATATATATATTGCCAAAAAAATGTATTGCATTACAAGTGAATAAATTCATTGATGCTAGTTATCAACATTGATAACTTGACATCCATGTGCTGCTAGCAACAAATGCATCCCAATACTAAACATAAAGTTTGCGCTAAAGCTATACTTTGCAAATATGTATTAGTAACCTATGGAAAAAAGTTTCGATTACTGTACTTAATCAAAAATATCTATGTCATGTAGAATGACTTGCTGAAAGTCCCAAAAAAGTCTTCTTCCAGTTGGCTTCTGTGTTAATGCTACTCATTAGTATTTGTCAAAAATTATCAATTGTCATGTAGTATGACCAACCGAAAGTCCCTAAAAAAGTCCTCTTCCAGTTGGCTTCTGTGCTAGTGCTATTCAGTGTTTGTCAAAAACTATCAACTGTCACAAAAAAAAATCAAAATAAAATGTTGTGAACTGATTATGCAGAAGCTCATCAACAATCTCTAGCTCTAAATTGTCACTATGTCAATTCTTGGCTTGTAAGAGGTAGTTGGCTAAATTGGTTTGAGTTGACCTCAATATGCTGTTGTTGGCTCTCAGAAGATGATGCAGCTTTCTTCCTTGTAGGCTTATATTTTTTTTCTTATTGCAGATTGTGTTGCAACTTTGCTAGTGACATATTGAACACCACTATTGCCTAGCATCTACAACGCAAACCAACACAATCACAACATATTACAACATACAATAAATTAAAACATTTTTTTATCAACATGCAAATATTTATCAATTCAAAAAGGGATTATTACTCTAGCATATACGTGTCTTGAATCAGCAAAAAACATGACCCCATATCCTTTTTTTACCTGTTGTGTTTCTTTTCTTCTCTCAATTTTAGATGGCCTAACATTTTCAGAATTAGTGGATTATAGTTTGGCTAGATTTTTTCTTGGCCGGCCAATCTTCCATGAAATATTAGTTAAAAAAAAAATTAATAGTAATTTCATCCAGCGTATCCATAAGATCTGTAGAATATAAAATATTTACAGGTTTAGGGTCTCTAGGGGCTGCAGGCTGGTCATTCTTTGGACATCCTCTCTTGTTGTGTCCATAGTCCAAGCAATACTGACATCTCATCTGAACACACTTTCTACTCATCTGAGAATTATTAGACTTCTTCGCTTCCTCATCAACAGATTTTATCCTAGAAGTTTTCAGTCTCCTCGGTTTCTTTTTATATTCTGGTGGAAAAATAGGTGGCCCACCAACATCAGGCCACTTATCTTGTCCATTAAATGGAGTTAATCCATAGTTATATGTTTTGATATAACATTCTTTCTTGAACTATTCATGCACACAGTCTAACAAATCATGCCTCATGTAGTGTATGCATGCAACTGCATGATTACACAGCAGAGCAAAAAGTTGCCATGATCTACATGAGCATGTCATCTCTGAAAGGGACACTACAAATGACTTCTTACCCATCTTGACCTGGAATTTGTTCCCATCTGAAGGGCTTGGCAAATATATGTTGGTTTCCATCTTAGCTATTTCAAGCTTATTCCTAACTCTTTCTCCAATCCCATCATTCCATTTAAGTGCAGCATTTTTGTTAAAATAATTTCTTGCCATCAACATTATTCTGATTTCCTCCAACATCATGGTGAGATGCTTAGTCCTAGCTTTTGCTATGTACCCATTGAATGTCTCAGCTATATTACTAGTCACATCATCAGTTTTAGACCATGTCTGCAGAAAGGCTCTACAAAATTTCATCTTATCTCTCTTTAGAAAGTCAGCTGCTGCCTGTGCATTTAGGCTCTCCAATTCTTTTAATTTCTTGTTGAATGCTACCTCATGGGTGGAGTAAACTATAGCCAGAATGCTTGCTTGTACCCTTCTCCTCTATACTTTTTCTTCCAATTGGCATGTATGTGGACAGCACACTTTCTGTGCTCAGCATTGGGTACAAGGTCTCTAATTGCATTCTCCAATCCCTACAAGTATAAACAAAAAAGACAATTAAAAGATTAAGCAATAGCTCATTCTTAATGTAATTAACATAAAATATAGATATCACCTTTTGTTGATCACTAATAATGGCAAGTCCAAGTCCACATATGATACCAATGTCCTGGAATAGCAGTTTCAGAAACCACAGCCAACTATCCTCCTTTTCTCTTTCCACAATAGCCCATGCAATCAGGAACATTTGATTATTCTCGTCTTTAGCTACAGCACTCAATAGAACTCCCCCAAGCATTGTTTTCAAAAAACACCCATCCACAAACAGCCATGGTCTATAACCCTCCTTAAACCCATTAATCAAAGAAGAAAAACCAATATATAACCTTTTAAACACATTTGGCCCCCTAGGACTGCTCTCCTCACATTGGAGCACAAATGTACCTTTGGGATCAACTCTTCTCAACTCTGCAATATAAGACCTTAGTTTACTGTAGTGAGATCCAAAGACCCAGTTAACATTGCCATTGCCTTAGCCCTTACTCAATAACAAGTTTTCTTATTCACTGTCACAGCATATTTATCATTCATGTCATGTATCATCTTATCTACACCATAATTAGGATCTTTCCTGATTTGTCCTAAGAATTCTCTTGCTATAAAGTCCGAAGTAGCTTGTCTATTAGTGAGTGATCTGAAGCATTTATGTTCTGATTTTATGGTTCTGATTTTATGGTTCTGATCACCCATGACTTGTCCCTTCCTCTGGTGCTACCATACAATCTCCAATGACAGCCCATTTGACATCTACAATCAACCTTCGTCATCTCACTTTTCCTCCATCTTACATTGAAACCATTATGCAATGCAAACTTTTTAACTACATACCTTAGTTCATCCTTTGAAACAAAAATCATACCTACAGTGAACTGAAGATTCTTGTGATCACATGCTGCATCATATACATTTTTTATCTTCTTCTTTCTCTCCTTGATATTCACATCTCCTTCATCACTATTATTTCTACTTGATTTCTGCATCTGACTCAAAATAGACCTTAGGTTGTTTCTGCACATCACTCCCTTCTACGCCATCATGACCTTCTATTAGTTGAATATTATGAATTTACTTTGCAAGAAATGCATCATCCAATCCTAGCCTAGCCCCATTATCCATTACTGTATTTTTCAACACCTTCAAGTTCTCCCTAGCCTAAATACATTCCTCATCATCCATATCTTCTTCAGCTAACGAGGCCACATCACTTTCAGACTCCTCATTTGTGTTTTCATATTCAATGTCAATATCAGTACAATCATCTCCTATATTACTCTCATTGTGGCCTATGTCAGACAGGTTGCAATTATCCACATCACTGATTTCATTTTGAGGGATCTCTAAATGCTTTATTTCATCAACAGTTGAGGGCTCATCATCAATAAGCATATCAATGTTATCAATATTGCTTAGTCCTCCATCAATAACATCTTCATTATCATCATCAGATATGTAATTCTTATGTTCTCTTGCTTTATTTTCTTCTACCCTCATGTTTGTCTCAATGTATATTTTAAGCCAATTGAATTCCATCCCTTTGTTTAACATTAACTTCACATCTTCCTCTGTTCTTACAATTTCTAAAGATTTCCAATCTCCTCTTGGTACAAAGTAACCAAGTTTATGTACTTCACCATAGCCATTTCCTCTCACATTCTTCACTATGTCTTCGTATGACATATCTGTTCCTATTTGAATTCCCTACGCCTCCATCACCTTTCCACCTACATAGTTAATTTGCTTCCCTTCTTTCATAACACCACCAACCCATACCTCAATGGGAAACCTGTTCAAACAGTAATACTTAGTATTATAAACAAACATTCACAATACTTCAGTTCTAATATGGCAAGAGAATAAACAAAGAAACATTGCATGATAATTTATATATTCAAAAGTTTACAATAAATCAATAAAAATCAATTTAGTACAACAAATCAATATTGTTGTGGGAAGAGAACAAAAATTAGGGGTTCAAGAGTGTTATTGCAAGTATTTTATATTGCTAAAGTATTATTACAACTTAGCTTTACAGTAAGAATCTTTTTCTTTATCGTGAAAAATTTCAAACTTGGTAAGCATAAAGTATTTCATATTAAACTAATATCCACTCATCAAATTAAATAAATAATTTAATCACCAAGCCCTTAATCACCTAAAATTTCAAACCCATTACAGCCACATGCAAGCAAACAAATAATTTATTAAACTAACATCCACTCATGAAATTAAAAGAATAATTTATTCACCAAGCCTTATAAAAACAAATTAGTACAGCAAATGCGCAAACATTATATCGAGAAACCCAGTACAGCAAATGTGCAAACATTTTATCGACAAACCCAGTATACCAAATTCTTATAAAAACAAACCCAGTACAGCAAATGCTTATAATAACAAATTAGTTTTATTTTTTAGTCATTTCAATATCATTGATCAACAAACAGAAAGTATGTCATTAAAGGAGTAAGATTTGAACTCATACCAGTCATTTTTGGCTTTCTTCCTACCCATTTCAATGTGCAAACCCTTCTAGATTGATTAAATGTCAATCAAACTTCAATGGCTTCTCAAAGAAGGATTCGGTTTATGGTGAAGAGTTGAGTGATGAGAATTAGAGATTCAATGTTTGGGAGTGGCTTGAGGAAGAGATGTCAACAAAAAGAGAGAGAGAGAGAGATGTTTTCTAGTTATGATGGAAACGGTGCGTTTTGAAGGATTACCAATCCCTTGGATTAGCTAACTCAAGGGACAATGTGGGGCCCACGAAACTATTTTTAAATTGTGTAATTTTGACCAGATTGAAATTTGTAGTGCAATTTTTACAAAAAGGTCATTTTGGGATGCCTAGAGGGTTAATGTCATTTTGGATATATTGTTACAATTTGTAAAGTTCGGAGTTTACATGATGGTTTGGTCACACCAATGACTCCAAATATGCAACTAACAATAGGAGATAGTGAGTTGTTTACAAATCCGAAGATGTATAGAAGATTAATGGAAAAATTGAACTACCTAATAGTGGCTCGCCCTGATTTCTTACATTGTTAGTGAAATAAGTCCATTTATGTCCTCCCCAACTATTGTGCATTGGGAAGCCCCAATCTAGATTCTATGTTATTTAAAAGGAGCTCCGAGACGCAGTTTGTTATATAGTAATGATGATATTGATGTTTTGCATATGCAGATTGAGCAAGCTCTAGTACTGGAGCAGAGTATAGAGTTGTGTCAATCTGTATATGAGGTCATATGGATATGTCAGTTGTTAAATGAAGTTGGTTTTAAAACTTCTTTTCCTACTAAATTGTAGTGTGATAACCAAACTACTCTCCATGTCCCTTCTAATTTTGTTTTTCACGGGCAAACTAAACATATTGAAATCAATTGTCACTTTGTTCGTGAAAAAATTTAAAAATAGATCAACTCTACATGACATGTCAGGTCATCTCTACATCACATGTCGAGACTAGAGAACAATTAGGTGATATTTTTACAAAAGCATTGAACGGGGCCACAGATTGACTACATTTGTAACAAGTTGGGCATGATTGTTATGTTAATAGAATGTAAAATGGGAAAGAACTTGTATATAGTTTCATCCTAGGGATAAAATCATGTGTTCCTAAATAGAAATAGTATATATACTCGTTGCAAATAAATAAAAAAAAAAAGAATAGCTTAGAGAAGCAATGTGTAGATGATGGCATTATCAAATAATTTGGACCTGAAGAAATACACAGATGCCACGACTGTTCCTCCCATTATTAACAAGCAGCAGAAAAGTTAGATGTAACAAATCTCGACACAGTTTGGTCTGATCTGCCATAGCCAATTGCAGTGCAGGATTTGGCAACAAATGCAAGACACGAAAACACAGCGAGGGGCCGTGAATCATTCAAATTATAATATTGCATACTTTCTTAAGCAAATTCACATCACTCCCTCTTCAATCTTTATGTTACATTACATACGACAAGTACAAGAGAGAGAACAGGGTAACTAGTAAATTTGCCCAACCAAAAATCCCCTAAAAGCTAACACCACTAATACAGCACAAATATTCTTAAGATTTGCTAAGAAAACTGGTACAAAATTGTGACGACCCATGTATGTTTGTGTCTTCCTTGCAACCATGAATTTTGCCCTGAAGAAAATATTAGTCTAAAAGAGCAAAAAGAATCAGCACTGTGGATTTACCTGCATCATCTGAGCGACCGACAGCATAGCATCAAATGTTGACATGTATGCTGTTTATCACTCATCATTATAATTATTGTTTTATCCATTTCAAGTACCCAGGACCTGTGACAAGACGAGCAGCTTCCCATGATAATTCAAGTATCACTTCTTCCGGTGGCTTTTTCTACTGACTTTGTAAAATTTTCTATTGGACTTGTCACCACCATTTGAGCCCAACGAGAAGCTTCCTCCATTATATTCCACATTAGCAGGAGCTGGCAAAGTGTTCTGTGATGCTCCAAATTGAAAGGGATTTGCTCCCGACTGCGCTGCAGAGCCAAATTGATTCACCCCTGATGGAGTTGTAGGCGTAAATTGATTCGCTTGAGGCATAGAACCAAAAATAAAGCCAGATGATGGAGTTGTAGTTGGCTGTTGACTAAATGCATTAAGTGTAGATGTGGTTGCCTGTACCGTGTCCTCAGCCATGCTGTCCTCCATACTCATCTGATCATTATTACCAGATGGAGATGGTGCAAACGTGAACACAGGATTTGCATTGCCAAACCCTGTCTGTGATGTAGTTGCTGCAGGTGAGCTAAACGAGAATGTAGTATTTGTACCAGATGAAGCATTAGCAGACGATCCAAACATCATGGACGTGGTGCTGGTACTAGCATTAGAAGCTGAGGATACTCCAAAAGCAAATCCAGTAGAGGAAGAAGCAGAAGAAAATGAGGGAATTTTAGGTGTTTGCCAGCTGGAACCAAAAACAGTTGACATAGAGCTACTGCTGGAACTAACAGAGTTGACCTCTGTAGAAGTAGAAGAAGTGAGTCCAAAAACACCAGAACTGAACGCTGAAGAACTTATTAGAGAACTCCCAGAAGAAAAGGCTGTATTTGTAGTCAATCCAAAAGGAGATGCAGCTGAACCAAATTGAAATGGCGTGCTCTGGGTCAAAGTTGAAGAAACAGTCACATCTCCAGATGCCTGAGAACTGGCAGCAATAAAAGGATTAAAACCCTGAGATTGAATAGCTGCAGCAGAAGTACTCGCTCCAACACCGAAGCTAAAAATACCACTTCCTGTGCCTGTAACTGCAGAGGATGAGCTCCCTGAATTGCTACCCATGGTGCTCGCAACTGCAGATGATGTACCATCAAAAATGCTGCTTGCTGTGCTTGTAACTGCAGACGACGTACCATCAAAAATCCCACTTCCCGTGCTCATTATTGCAGAGGACGCACCACTGAAAGGACTGCCCCCTGTGCTTGTAATTGCTGGGGACAAACTGCCAAAAGGAGCTCTCACTGAATTCCCTATGCTCGTTTCCTGTTTCTTGGTTTCTGTCGATTCTACACCAGTAGTTTCTGATTTTGATGATGTTGAAGCAGATAGAATCGCAGGGGAACTAAATTTGAAACCGGTTCCGGACACAAAAGAATGTGCTGAAGCCGATATGGAGAAACTGCTACTGCTGTTGTTGCTTGCAGATGTGGTAGTTACAGAGGCGGCATTTGTATTGCTGTTAATGGCAGCATCAACAGAGCTGCCAGATGAAGTTTGCCCAGCCACATTCTTAGAAACAAGAGCTGGACCAGTGGAAGAAAATGATTGAGAAAAAGCTGCAAGAGGCCCATTTAAATTAGAAGCATTGGTAGTAATGCCAAATGAGAATATGCTTGTGGCTGGTGAGGAGGTTGATACAGTTTCTGACACAGTTTCAGTTGAACTGAAGTTACCCGCCTTCAAATTCTTTCTGTTATCAGCTTTATCTGATTCATGCTCATTTGGCACAGACTTCGTTCCATCAACAGCAGTAAATGTGAAGCTGTATGTTAGGCAAGGGAGAAAATAATCAGACCACGTGGCAAAGCTGATGGGAACATTAAAAGATATGCTGGTCAAACATTTAATTAAGACAAGTAGAACACAAAAGCATAAAAACAATTTTGTATGTTGTATTCACATCACTGATGGACCAATTATTTTCATTAAATTTCAACACCAAACATCAAAACACTTCCTGTAACTGCTAACTCAATCACCACTTGGAGAGAAATATATCATTAATGCATCAAAATCAGACGCCATAGACGAGATACATGAAACTCTCGAGAAAAGAACACAAAAAAAGTCGAACACATCATCATGAGGCTCCTACTATGATAATTGAGAACCTTTCTTATTCCATCAAATAGGAGGAAATTGCGAGATGATAATGCTTCTAACAGTAGGTATAATTAGTGTAATTATCCACCACAGGCCAAGTAAAGAACCAATATAGAAAGTTAAAAAATATCAAAATAACAAGGAAAAAAAGATCCAAGGAATGGACCTTGGGAGGATGTGGAGTTTAGCAGTGAAAACGAGAACACCGGTGACCAGAACTTCCCAATTATGGTTTTTCTAGCCACAATTAACAGTTCTAGAGAACATTGAGATGTTATAAAAAAAAACGAGTGGCAAAAGAAAAATAAGACAAAAGCCGTCATTCACTATTGTTGCAAGGGAACCACATCGGTAGCAGAGCCCAGATAATACGGATTAAGGATTAGTTGGCCGTAACTATAATTACAAATTTCTTTTCCATATTAAAAAGTAAACCTTAAACATAAAAGGATAGCAGGAAATAAGTGCATGTATATCTTCCAGCACTGCCCTTTCACTTTTCTCAACCCTTGTATAAATATTGTTTATAGAATTAAGACTTTCTCAACCTACCAGGTATCTGAGGACTTCAGACTTCACACATCAAAATGAACAAGACCCTGATCAGGATCCCTCTAAATAAATCCCCAAAAGTGAACCCTGTTATATTCAGCTGGTACACATAAAAGTGATCCAAATTCTGTCTAAAACAAAGATCCAAAATTTTGTTACATTAAGTAATCTACTAAAAATTGTATGGAGTTGCTCAACAATATGCTTTTACAAATCCTATTTCAGACACCTAACTAAAATTAATCATGGAAAATGTAAAGTTATATGTTTTTATTGAGAAAAAATTGCATCAAACTTTTTGGATCAGTGGTGGGAAGATTGCACTTTAAAATCCTAAGTACAGAGCTTATTATCCTAGACTCCATAGATATCTATACGAAGTATCGTGTCTATGCAATGAGGACTCATATAGCAATAAGACTTTCAGACGGTATTTTACATGATTTCCATAATGCAGGATCATAGACAAGAAAAAAGGAATTATACATACAAAACTTAGTCTTGATTTACTAAACTCAAATATTGTTAGGGGTGGAACATTCAAATCAATTTAAGACAGACAGAAACCTTAAAAGTCGAAGCCAAGAACAGGAGTACTGCTATCCAAACACATTGCTCATATAAACCAATTGCGTTTCTGACAGTAGTAAAACTTGTTTTAGCTTTATGGCAAAGTGCCAAGTATTTGCTTATTTTGTTAGAAAGCTGAAATTCTGAGACCGTATGCTACCCAGAGACAAAAAGATAACAAAGGAGGTGTGGAGAAAATAACAGTGCTTCATCCTTCAGATAAGTCAGGACTAAGGCTGCAGCTAATATTGGCATATTCTTACTTGCTATACGATTGGTTATATTTTATAGGTAAGAAAATAAGCATGATAACATAAATCATTTACTCAATTATTGTTTCATGCTTTCTCATTACTAGATTTACTTTTAGAATTGTAAATAGCTTATATGGGAGTCCAACCTGTGTCCTTTATGCGACAACTAAGAGATCAATTATATTAATGCTATGGTCTAGTTGCCTTACTGAGCTTCAAATCCCTCATAAAAAATATTGCACAGTTCACTTTGAAGAAGTCTACCTAACCTAACTTTTTCGTTTGTGCATGCCTACACTTTGCACCTTCTGCCTATTCTTCAAGATTTTTAGCACTGTGCGCATAGTAAATATAACAGCACTGAATCTTCAGATTTGTTCCGGTCTCAACAACATTCCAGTTGAGGACAACTTGGTTGGTGTCTAGGCTGGGACAAACCTCTCTCTAAAAAAAACCCTCAGAATAAAAAGGAACCGAGAAAACAGGCTTCAACTCCCTCAAGTGGCATATAAGCATCCTTCATCTAGAACAATGATTCAAAGCCTTAATATTGTTTCCATCAACGAAACTTATCCTTTTCATTGATGTGAACAATAATGTTAAATATAATCCTACCACATCCTAAGAATTAGATAGTAATAGCATTTGCATTCTCAAAAGAAGTTGAAAATCTATGGAACGTCACAAGTGCTAAGCAAGCAGACTCACCTGCTCAAGCTTCCCGATTTAGAATTCGATGAAGTACCAAAATTTAAGCCTGTAGAAACACTCACAACTGGTGAAGTGGAACTGAGCGTCGATGATGGCACTTCAGCAGTTTTAGAGCTGAGAACAGCAGTTGGAAGACCATTTGGTTCCTTCTGTGAAACTTTGTCTCCAAAACTAAGAATGGGAGGAGCAACACTTAATTCATTTGGCAATGAAGTTTTATCAGACATTACAGATGGCTGAGTGTCTACCACAGCCTGCTGGACAGCCACACTGCTGGGCAAAGATGCAGCTGGGACTGAAAATCCACTGCTCTTTTCAGCAACTGCAAACCCATCAGAAGTTCCTGGAGTTTTTTGGTTCAATATTGAGTTTTCTTGAGGCTTGGCTTGAGAAAAAGCTACAGGCTTCTCCAATGTAATGGCCTCTGCAGGACTGATATTATTTTCAGCCAAAGTGTCATCCAGCTTCTCTCTCTCCTGAGCAAGTGTACCAGATCCAGTCATAGCTGAATAGTCATCATCATCAAGGTCCAGATAATCCTAGATGAGGGAGGCATAACATTAATATCATAACACTAAAAAAAAAAATGAGACAAAAGATAAAACAAATTTCCTCATTTCCCCAAAAGATATCCACTTTTTTGCAACCTTACATTAACAGATGAAATTTTCACATAAGCAATTTCAACAATGACATTAAAAAGGTTCGTAACAATTGGTTGACTAACTGAAAAATGTAAATCTTAAATCTCAGAGGCACAAATTTATTTAAGGCATAGGCAGGGAAAGGACAGGACAGGACATGACTAGGAGGCCAAGTTAGCTACTAGAGGCACTTCACAAATGGCATTATATGCACAGATTAATTAGGACCAATAACACATACCTCATGTGCACTCATACAGAAAGCCCGTTTCTTCTGTATAGGGGGCTGGGGAAGAGAATTCATCACAGGTAAAGATATTGCTTTGGTATCAGATGCATTATTTTTCACCAACTTTGTAGGATCTACAACATTTACTGTAGAAGCTGACTTGTCATTAGGAGCAATGAGCTTTGGTTCCTCAACCTTATCCTGCTTTTGAGACATAGAGTCTCCCGAATCAGGTAATGAAGCATCATGGTTAGAATCCAACTTATTATTATCTTGAACAGTCTCCAGAAACTTGGAAGAATCTATGTTCTCCAGGCTTCTAAGAGCCGGCCCACGTAGCATGGATGGTGACAACTTAGTAGGTGATTTCTCCCTTGGTGATATTAACATGTCCAGTTGCTGCAATATTTTTGAAGCCATCTCACTGGACTTGGAGGGTACGGAGGTAAAACCTGATCCATGAATATTATTGTCCTCCTTATCCATTGTTGGCTTAATCACTAAAATTGGCGTCTGTGATGAGGATGGAAGTCGAGCGAGATCAGAACCAATTCCATTTCCACGGATAGACAAAATCCCAGAAGAAGGCAGGAGGTTAGATTTCTGACGAATTCTACGTATAGGACCTACAGATCCCACATCATTATCTAAAACTGAACTTCTTCGTTTTAAGGCCTGCAAAAGGAACCAAAAATAATAAGAAGAAGATTTTTTGAAATGGACTTCAAAATCTCTGAACAATGAGTAATTGATTTATTTTGTACCCCTTGTTTAGACACAGAAATTTTGTTGCTTCCCCAGATATTTTGAGATGACAACGATTGTGTACCAAGAAAATTAATTTCAGTCCCAGGACCCTAGAAAATGAGGATTTTATGTCATTGTCATAATACAAGATCAAGATTGAAACAAATTGCATATTTTCAGCATGTCAACCTGCAGAGTAGAGGATAAGTGAACTCTGGAATATGGTGTTCGAGCCATGCCATATATAGCAGATCGACCCCTAGCCCTGGGTGTCACAAAGCCATTTTCAATGGAAGTAATACGTCCTGCAGACCTGGGCACAACTGACATTATGGGTGACTTTGAAGGCAAAGGCCGATCAATCTGCGAAACCGAATCCTCTCCAGCAGCTTGACTGCGCAAACCTAGTGCTGATGGAGATATTTTGGAAGGCCTGCTACCCATGTAAGCTTTTGCAAGCTCTGCAGGTGAAGCAACATCCTCATCAAGGACCTGAGACATTTCAGCCACTAAATGTGAAACAAGAGCCAGAGTGTAAGATTTCCATATTTTTGTGCGATCGTGCAGCATGCGGATGCCAATGTATGTGAATATATTACATATTTTGCATGAAATAAGTCATTTGAAACCACCAAAAAGCAGTTGTAAATACGCGCAGATAAATGTAGATGCATTTGAAACCACCAAAAAGCAACTGTAAATGTGTTCAGATAAATGTAGATGAAGTAAACCAGGAAAATTTTCCTACACTTGAACAAACAATGGGATTTGAAATATGTTGGTTCTCAAGTCCATCATCTTTGATTGGAGTGCTTGGAAATTCCTCATTTCTATCCAGGGATGACAACCCCTTCGAAAAAATCATTTCTGATTTCTTTTCTTGATTCCCAACAGGTAGATCAACAGTTCTTGATTGCAATAGAGAAGTCAATCGATCAATCTCAGACCTGTGCAGAAATCAACACACAAGTCATGTTTGCCATGATCACAAGATCATATCTAAAACATGTTATTCACAGATGTCACAAAAAAAAAAGAATAACAATAATAATGTGACAGCTTTTACAGAAGGGCCTGCAATCACTATAACTGCTACATGTGCATTCTTCACATAAATAAAATAAATTAAAATAATAAAAACAATGAATATAGAAGCCAAAAAAAAAATAAAAATTTTCAATCTAATCATGAGCCGACGTCATTCAACAACAGATTGCATGATTTGCTGTGTTAAACTGCAAACAATCAGAAGCCAAGTGACCATTTTTACATTGGCAAACAACAATGAAGGACAAAGATCATATACGAAAAAAAGGATCAATATGGAAACAGACCAATTATCAGCAATTTTGGCACATAAAACTAATCCCACATGTATACAAGCTCAATCATGTCCAGGCAATTTTGGCATAAACACTGAAAAAGTGCACACAGGAATTACAAATTTCAAACAAAACAAAAAAAGTGAGTGTTGAATTTTAATTGTGAAGGAATGCAGTAAGTTGCAATCAATTTGAAACCATTAGAGTAGCACACAGTTTGGCTGTAAGGTGGGCCTCGGCCCCAAATTACATTATTGCTTGTTTTCTAGAGCTCAAGGGACAATATGCCATTTCATAATCTGGGATAGGCATGGCCAGTTTGGTGAAATGGCAATTCCAGTCACATAACCAGTGGTTCAAGTTCCTTTCAATGAGGAACCTTAACTGGCCCATGAACCACTGGTTCCAGCTCCAAATCGGTCTAGCACATTTCCAGCATTATGTTTATTTTCCTTTTCAGGGAAAAAAATTAATGAGAATTTGACAAAAATTAAAATGTTTATAAATTTTATTCATGAAAATTTTTAGGAATGCTAGTAAAAGGGAAAAAATTTTCAAAATTCCCATGAACTTCCACAACAATTACTAAAATAAGCAATTACTCAGAAATTGTGATTTTATGGTAAATGAATTCATATAGTTATAGCAGGTCAAAAAATTATTAGTTAGCTTTCAATAGCTGAACCAAATTGGAAAGACAATTTAGAGCTTAATTTACAAATTTAAAAAGACAATTAAGGAGAAATTCTTAGGTAGACTAGGTCTACCACGTCCCCTGTATATTAAGATAATAAATATGCGACACATCAGCAAATAGTATTTTACTATTCTCACCTGAGAATTGATATCTACATTGGCTACCATCTCCCTCTACTGAGACATATGAAAATGAATATGATGGCAAATCTCTCCTGGAAATAAGTTTGTGAGACCTTTTTTTTTTCTTTTAATAAGCCATAGTTTTATTGAAACCAAAAATATATGAAATCCAAGACACAAGCCAGCAAGTGGAGATTCTTCTTCAAGTAGTTTGGATTCAATTAGTTCAAACAAAAAAAAATTGAAACTTTCTGTTTTAGCGTCAATTATCTCTAACTTCAAATAGGCAAGAATTATTTTTCACACCAAAACCAAAAGTAATCGCGAACATATTTAAGGAAAAAAGCCTTCAGAAGTTTTTATGGTATTGCATATTTTCACCAACAGAATCAACAGATTGAAACAAGAGAGATGGAGTTAAATGAGAGGAGAAATGAATTGTTGATATTGCATCATATTATCGTTGTAGTCATGAATGATTTAATAGACTTTAATCCACCTAACAATTTTTCATAATTAAGAACCTTCATTTTACATTTTAGACAGATAATTAAGAGTTTTGTAAAAATAAAAACAAATCAATGAAAAGTATTTGAGAGAATTATTATTTAAAAAAAAAGGAAATTGAAAATTTTGATATAAACAGTAAGCTCTTTACTAGAGAACCAAATTGGAAGATGAAGATTTTACTTTTCTTTATATGGAAATAAATCACTATTAGTTAGAGTCCTAATAAAACTCAAAAGTGTTTCAATGGAAATTTATTAGTTGTATAAGATTATTAGTGTGTGAGTGTGTGTGTGTGTGTGTGTGTGTGTGTGTTTGTGTACACACTCCATAATCAGTTATCAAGCTCAAATTTTCTCTTCTATACTTTTCTTATTAAATGAATTAGAACTGGCCAAGACAGAAAAGGTTTAACCCTGCAGTTCGAGGCAAGTCCTGGTTCTTCAGCCAAAGCAACCTTAATTGGCCCATGAACTGGCCTCAGTGGCCATGTCCAATTTGCGAGTTAGGGCAATCAAGGAAATCCAAAGGGCCAAAATCTCTAAAGAAATTTACAGTTACTTGCCTGGTAAATGTCTTCTGCTTCAGAATTAGCTCAAGTTCAGTAAGCCCACTTCTACCGGAACTACTCCCTAGATTATGAATTACATCTGTAGTTGATCTTTGAGTTCCAGGTGGATCCTTTAAAGATAAATTTGTAAGAAGAACAAAGTTTTCAGTTAAGTTCACTGAACATAACACTCTAGTGAATTCACAAGGGAACAATAGCAAAGATATATTAAACAACAAGAAATGGTTAAACAAAGACAGAGATCAAGAAACCAACTGCAACTCAGACACAAGTCATAATAGTAAAGAGATTGATCAAGTAGAGCATCAGAATTTGGAAAAAAAAAAAAAGGTTATGTCTATAAGTTAACAGATCACAGGTGGTACAATCGGATTTGGAATTTAAAAGTTACTACCACTGCAAAAAATGCGCGAACAGAAAGACACGTAGAGTAACTATGACTTTTAAATTTTTTAATTGAACACAGTATATAAATATTCAAAATGTTTCAATGATCCAACAATTACCCCTTCACATGGAACTTATTAAAAAAAAATAACCCTTAAAGTCAAATGTGTCTTTGCTCGCCCAACATCACATGATATCTTGCATTTCTCTAACAGTCCAACCTAAAAAAGAAGAGAAATTGTCCCAGACTAGGTGTAGCAGTGGAATTGTGTTCCAAAATTACCTTCTAGAAATTATAATTATGAAAGGTACCTAGACTATCTTATTAATCAACAAGCTTATGCTACAGTACTATTTAGCAGGTTGGTACAATCATTCTGAAAGGCATGACTCATAATGCCAAACTTATCCACGGCCCCATGTCTCTAATCCTGTTCAATGGATTAAATTTTCAAGTCCCATGTAGTTAATTAATTATCGCCTCCCTTTTTTAACAAGGATGCAATTAAACATCTTGCAAATAACATACAGAATAAACTGTAAAGGAAAGGAAAACCTCATATGCATTTTCTCAAAAGAACTCCCCTTCAGCAGGCGATGGTCTTATGCATAAGAATCCCAAACATAATTTTGTCAGTTAAATGGCACACCATATAAAACTTAACTTATAAATCCTTGAAACAAATTTAACAATCTTTTGCTGGGGAATATGCCTGATGTCGCCTCAAACATGATCCAACCCAAACATTTTTTGGCCAACTTCAGAAATGTGTTAAATTTAAATCTTATAGGTGGGCCTGTGGCAAGGATTTCCCTTCACAGTTGTACGGGCTCAAACAACTACCATTCAAATCAAGTTGAACTGGACATTAGTAACCTCACAGTGAGGACAGAAACTTTGGTAAAGCCGATATTCAATTCCCACTCTCTTTCTCCCAGCATGATTATTTCATGTTGATAAATAAGGATGAACACATTAACCACTTAATTGTTATAATTACAATCATATTCTTAGTTTCTTTGAAGCATGAAAAAGCCAAATTGAGTTGAAAAGGAACTAATAAACGCATCAATACTTACTTTTGGAACTGCTTCCAGCGGCCTATCAAGTGCTCCCCCGTTTGCCTCTACGCAACAAACAAGTTTATGCATCATCCAGTCAACACATTGTAAGGGTAAAAAAAAAGGAACTAACAAACTCATGAACTAAGCATGAACAAGTAGCCACAAACATAATTAAGTAGAAACCAAATCGTAGCATATAGGGAGGAGGGTAAAACGAGTAAAAGAGAGCAAAATTAAGAATATCTAAAATAAAAAAATACATAATGGCAATTTCAAATCCTAACTTTTTTCCCGTGTAAACCATACCCAAAAGCCAAATTCCACTGAATAACTCCCTTGTATCAATTAGAAAAGCAAAATAAAACCTTGATGAAAGCAATTTCACAAACAAAGTCCCCAAATAGACAAACGTGGGCACCATTTCCAATACACATAAGAAAAACTGAAAAAACATTCTCAAAAAATGTAAAAGAGCTAACCTGGCTCCTGCGGCTGGGGCGGAGGAGGTAGACGTTTTCGAAAAACAGAAGCAAAAAGCTTATGAGCGCTCGAAGTAATGAGCCTCTGTGCCGGATCCACAAGCTTCGATAACCAACCATTATTGTTGTTGGAATTACTTGCAAGGCTGGGGTTTCTAATTGCGCTCGATGGGCGATCATACGGCGTGGCATGAGCCCTTCGAAAGGGCCGCTTTCGAAACTTCCCGAAACCCCCTCCGTCATCGTATGAATTGTCCTTCCGTTCCCGAGCCGCCGCCATGGAAACGCTTTTTAGGGTTAGCGTGGATAGAGAGAGAGAGCGTTTAGAGAGAGAAAGAGGAGGATTAGTAATTAGGGTTTTTCGTTATTTATTGCACAGAGAGAGAAGAAATGGGAGCACATCAGAGAATTGAGGGAAATAATTGAGAGAAGGCGCATACGTATTTTATACGCCCACCGGTACGTATTTGCGTATATTATGTGATTCTAAACCTACGGTGTGCCGTTGTTATGAAGGAGACAGCCGAACTAGGGCCAGCAGTTGTTCTTAAGGATTGAATTAAATTTAGGTAGATTGGTCAAAAAAAGGTAAGCGCAGGTTTTATTTGATGAAAGTGAAGGGTCTGAATTTGATTGTGATGCACTACCGTGTCGCTTTAGCTTTTATATATAATAATGGATGGATGTATTTATTAAAAAGATGGCATTTTCTAGGGTGGGCCCATATCTGTTCGAAATGGGATACTGTTTATTTGCCGAATGCCAAGATTCTGTTCCAACTTCAAGATCGTGCAACATTTTTACTTGACCAATAGCTCCATGAAACTTAAAAAAAAAAAAAAATTTATTGTTATAAAATAATAGAGAATTAGAGAGAGAATAGAGATAAAAAATAAAGAGAAAAAAATAAGAATGAGTCTTTATTTATGAGAATCCACACATATATATCGAATATATGGATGGTACATAATTAAGGAAATAGACTTTATATCACTATTCTTTTGAAGATCATGAGTGAAGAAAAATTTTAGTGAAATATGCTTTGTCCTATCTCCTTTAATGTACTCTTCCTTTAATTGATATATGCATCAACATTATCTTCATATAGTATTGTGGGGATTTCTTTTTAGAAAGATGGACTTCAAATATATTGAATTATGGACCTCAATCAAATCATCTTCGACTTGCTTCATGGATTGTTAAAATTTCTGCATGGTTAAAAGAAGTGGCCACTATAGTTTGTTTTGTAGAATGCCATGAAATAATTGTACCTCCACATGTAAATAAGTGCCTTATTTGAAATCTATCATTATGTGGATCTGATAAATAACTTGCTTCTACATAGCGATTAAATCTAATTTTGATATATTAGAATAATATAAACTCATATCCATTGTACCTCGAAGATATCGAAATATACGTTTAATTTCATTACAATGTCTTTATGTGGAAGAAGAACTATATCTTGCTAATAAATTTACAACAAATGCTATATCAGATCGAGTATGACTAGCAAAATACATTAGTCCCCTTATTGCACTAAGATAAAGTACTTTAGGACCAAGAAGTTCTTCATCATTGTCTCAAGGTCGAAAAGTGTCCTTTTTTCACATCAAGTGTCCTCATAACCATTGGTGTACTTAATGGATGTGCTTTATTTGTATGGAGCTATTTTAAGACTTTTGGCTATGTACGTGGATTGATGCACGAAAATTCCATTTGGAAAATGTTTAATCTGTAAGCCGAGACAAAACTTTGTTTTCCCAGACTCTTTCATCTCAAATTCTTTTTTTAAATAATCCACAGTTTTAGAAAACTTTTCAAGAGTTCCAATAATATTTAAATCATCACATAAATAATAATAATAATAAATCAAAATTCAAATTTCCTTATAAAAATGCATGGACAGGTAACATCATTTTGATAGCTTTCTTTCAATAAATGTTCACTAAGGCGATTGTATCACATGCATCCAGACTGCTTCAGTCTATATAGAGCTTTATATGACTTAATTGAATAACTTTCTCGAGAATTTAATTTTTATGCTTTAGACAATTTAAACCCTTAAGGGATTTTCATGTATATATCTTTATCAAGTGAGCCATATAAATAGGCAGTCACTACATCCATTAGACGCATTTCAACTTTTTCATGAATTGTCAAAATAATCAAATATCAAAGCATAATTGCATCCACCACAAGAGAATAAGTATTCTCATAATCAATGGCAAGTCTTTGCGAAAAATTTTGTGCAACAAATCTTGCTTTGTACCTCACAATTTCATTATTCTCATTTTGTTTTCGCACAAATACTTATTTGTATCCCATTAACTTAACATCAATTGGTGTTTGGACTATTGATCCAAATACTTTATGCTTTTCAAGTGACTTTAATTCTTTCTCAATTGCATCTTTCCATTTAGGCCAATCATCTCTTTGTCTATATTCTTCGATAGACATAGGTTCAAGATTCCCATCATCTTTCACAATATTAAACGCTATATTATATGCAAAAATTTCATCTTTTATCTTATATTGATTCAATATTTGTCCAAACATGACATAATTTATTAAGATCTTATCATTTTCAATGATTTCAGGTACTTGAGTTTCTTTTAAAAACTTATTAGTCATGTCAGAAACTTCTTTTATAGTTTGTTCTTCTAGAGCTTGGCTATCTTGAATATTTGCTCATTTTCTTTTTTTAGAATTTTTATCCTTGGAACCGATTGGTCTACCACACTTTAGGCGTGCCTTAGACTCATTTGCACAGGTAGTTTGTCTTTTAAGGACTTCAACTCTAATAGAATCATTTGCAGATGGTACATAAGATTTAGTTACTCTTTTTGGATCAGTAAATGCATTTGGCAATTGATTTGCAACTTTTTACAAATGAATTATCTTTTGTACTTCCATTTTGTACTGCCTTGTGTGAGGATCATGATATGATAATGATAATTCTTTCCAACTAATTCGTTTTTCCAACTGCTTATTTTCTCTTCCCTAATGTTGGAAAAATTGATTCATCAAAATGACAATCGACAAACCTAACTGTAAATAAATCTCCAATTAAAGGCTCTAATATATATTATAGATGGAAATTTATACCCAACATATATTCCCAATGTCCTTTAAGGACCTATCTTTATGCGTTTTGGTAGAGCAATTGGTACATATACCATACATCCAAAAATTCTTTAATGAGAAATATTTTATTCCTGACTGAAAACCAATTATAAAAGGTAGTATTTATGATAATTTATTAGTTTGATGTGAATAAGTGATGCCGCTTGTAAAACACCATGTTCCCAAACAGAAATGGGGAGTTATGTTCTCATAAGTAATAGCCTTGCAATTAATTGAAGTCATTTAATGAATGGTTCTGCCATACCATTTTGTGTGTGAACATGGGCAATAGGATGTTCAAATAGTATTCTATTTACCATGTAATCATCATTAAAAGCCTGAGATGTAAATTCGCTGGCATTATCAAGACGAATTGTCTTAATAGCATGATTTGGAAACTATGCTCTTAATCATAATATTTGAGCAAGTAATCTCGCAAACGCCAAGTTTTGAATTGATAATAAACACACAAATGATCATCTTGTAGATACATCTATCAAAACCATAAAATATCTAAATGGTCCGTGTGGTGGATGAATCGGTCCACAAATATCCCCTTACATACGTTCCAGAAATGTAAGTGATTCAATTTGAACTTTGCTTGGTGAAGGTCTAATAATCAATTTGCCTTGAGAACAAGTAGAGCATGAAAGTTCATGAGGATTATTATTGATTTGAGATGGCCTAACCGATCATGCCAAATTTTAAAAGCACTTGGATTTGTAAACTTCTGATGTACAACCATATTAATTTCAATTGTGTGAATATGCGTATAATACAAACCAGAGGATAAAGAATGCAATTCATCTAACATGCATTTTTTATCTAATACAATATTTATAATATAAAGATATTCTATATTATCCACATCCTTTGTCTTAATGTGATATCCATTCAAGTGAATACCTTTAAAGCTCAACGAATTTCTACGAAACTGAGGAGAGAATAATGCATCATTAATAATAAAATCTATCCCATAAGATAGTATTATATTACTCTTTTAGAGCCCTTAATTATTTTTTTACTACCAGATATTATGTTGACATAACATAAGCCTTAACCATTATTAAAGGGGAAAAGTACCTTTTATCTGTAAGTATGGTGTGCATTGTTGCACAATAAACAATACATAAAGTTGCATCCTTTATATTGAATCCAAATAAAAATTGTGTTGCATCCATAATTTCTTCACAAAAATAATATATTGTAAGGAACAAAATAAAAACAATAATAAATACAAAGAAATTTAAAAAATAATGATAATAATCAATTACGAATATAATTGAATGTTAATAAATTCCAAAATCCATTTCGTCGCCGGAAAAGAAATCAAATATAAATAAATAAGACGTCTAAGACATCAATCTCAAAAGAACTAAACATCAATTTAGAATTACACCAATTCAAAATTAAATGTCTATTACTAAGACATCTAAAATAATAAATAAATAACTCAAATTATTTTGAGATATTTACATTGCCATCACCAATTAAATTTTTGATTCTCCCATCAAGTTCCTTAAAGAAATCAGTAACATCAAGATGAGTAACATTAGTGGCACCATCTTCTAAATCATCATTATTGTGGGGCAAAATTTTTCTCTATATTTTTTCTTCTCCTTTTTATAGAAGCTTGGTAGAATTTAACAAAATGTTTTGGTATGCAACAAGTACGTGCCCAATGGCCACTCACACCACATCAATGACATATATTTTCTGAATTCTGATTTGATACCTTATTCATATTTACTTGCGTTTCCTTGTTATTTTTCTACCTTTTATGGTGGCATGCATAATTTTTATTTTTTTTTATCTATACGACCACCATGATTGCTACAAATATTATTTTGACCATGACTTCACCCATGTTCTTGACGACGAATATTTTTTCGTCTTTGTTCATACCCACGCCCATTTGTTGCATTTGCTTCAAGGAACGCTTCATGTCTAGTTAGATAGGTTTCACTATCCCCTTGCACATTATTATATTCGATTCACTTCATGGAATGAAACTGTCACGACCCAAAATCGTGGGCCGGACCGACACTAGGATCTAGGTAAGCTTAAGGCCCCTGAGGCTCGTTGTAAGCCTAAACTATTAAAATCCATTTCTATTATCATTTGACTAAGGAAATAGTAAGCCCATATTATGACATTATTCATAAATAAATCAGAGTTAACATTTCTGATCCAGCCTTAATATTAAATAATGTTCACAGCTTGGGCCCATATTCATTTAATAAAAATACATTTTTATGTAAATATTTATTTGTCATAATATGATCAAACTATTCCTATCATATAGTTTCCAAATATTCAAAAAAATACTCCACAATTTATTTGAAATCACATGATAATTTCTTTTACATAATTAAATATTAATTAAACATCGTAACTGCAGAACCGAATAAAAATACTCGAAATAGCTTAAGTCAAGAAATAGCCCATACTAACATTTTTAAGGTTTGAGACAATCGCTAATTCTCTGCGGAGAAGGAAGCAAAGTTTTATAAACCAACAATACTTTTATTCCCTGAAAAATGTTTATGGATGGGGGGTGAGTTTCACTAAACTCAGTGAATAATAATAAATAATGCAAACCTACACATTCAAGCAGTATGCTTTCACAATATATAAAATGAGCATACTTCACAAGCACGTGTCATACATCAGCATCTTCAAACAAATCACATTCAGATTTTCACAACATGTGGAAATTGATCAGTGAAGTCACAAATCCACCTATTAGCCCCCAACCAATTTTTATTATAATAATATATATATAACGGGGAGCCAATCCCCCATACCTGACCCACTGACCTATAGTGACACACGTCATCCTAATTTCCACCTAGATACAAAAGCACATTATTTCACATTGCAATTATTCACCAAATATATTCAATACAATAAATGCAACATATGAATGTAATCAAGGGCGAAAATTATATAAATTTATGGAACCGAAATATTATATATCAAAGACTGAGATTATAGAACTGGAATATTATATTTGGAAGACGAAGAATATCAATATAACAATAAAAATAGGAAATGATTCATGATTATTTTAAATAATGTAAAGAGTATATGGTATGCATATGAAATGCATGTATGTAGGATGGTGTGCATTATTTATTATTACTTCCAGTGACCGCAAAATAAATTCAGGTCTGTCCTGGGTTCTGATTTGGAGGAGCGGTAGAGGAACTCGGTCGATCTAAGAAACACGTATAATAAGAAAAATACAATCAGATAATGACTCCCTTAATTAAAAATTAATTTAATAAACCTATCTATTTATTTTATTTTCCTAACTAAATTTCTAATATTATTTCCACAAAAAATATAACTGTCCACCTATTTTAATATAATCCAGCTTTCTAAGATAACCATCTTGTATACTAAATAATTATTCAAATAATAATTATAATAAACCTTATATTAACTATCAATTATCAGTCTAACTCCAAAATATAATTTAACACCAATAATAATAATAATTCTAACTAATTAAAATCTTTAAATATAATTCGTTAGTAATTTCATCAAATTTTTATTTTCAACCCAAATTTACTTAAACTCAGTAATTATATAAATACACTTATTTTTCCAAAATTTCATTTAACGCCCGAAATAATTGTATCAACCTAATTTAATTCATAATTGATCAAATTCTCAAAATACCATTAGTAATATAATATTTCAACTTAATATATAAAAATCCATTTTTCCATATTAATTCCTTTAATCACCCAAATAATTAGTTCTATCTTTTAATATACTCCATTTGTTAAAAATCCTTCAAATGTACCCATTGAACCTTAATAAAGAAATTTTCAAAATTTTGAAATCTTAACACTAACTAATTAAATCCCATAATTAATTTAATTTACTAACTCTCTCAAAATTAATTAAAATCCTACATTCACTTTTCAATTAATTAAATCTTTAACGAATTTATTTTACCAAATCCTCAATTAATCATCAATTGCATAATTAATTAATTAATCAAAAATACTGAAATTAACTAATAACCCAACAATCAATAATTTACCAAAAATGCTAACAATATACCTTCTCAATAGAACAAAATCAACCAACTAATGATTTAACCTCCTATAATAAATCAACTATCACAAATGCTTAATTTAACTAATTAATTACTAAAATCATCCCTAAAAATAATTAAATCCACCAATAATATAAAATCAACAAATAATCCATCAACCACCTTATTAATAAAACTAATCAATCAAAATACCAAAATTAATAATTAATATCCTAAAATCAATTTAACCTCCTTAATCAACATAATTCCAATTAAAATTAATAAATCTCAACCTACAACTAAATAATCAATTAACTACCATAATTCTATCAATATATCACAAATACACTATTTAACTAATTATTCATTCAAAATACAAAAATTCAAACTAAAATACTAAAAATTAACTAATCAATTACCTAACAATATAATAAAATCAAATAATCAAAATTCTAACAATTAACCATAAATATTAAAATTTAGCTAACTAATTAATTATCAAAATTTAACTAAATAAATACACATTATTCC
>CANUEX010022401.1:0-50283 GCA_948099535.1 Jatropha multifida
TAAAAGTACTAATTATCAACTTAAAATCACTCTTTAAAATCATTAAATCCATTTCTCAAACAAGTAACCATAAAACTCTTTTAATACTTTAAAAACCTTCTTTAAGTCTTACTAAAATGTTTAAACACTAAAATTCAAAAAAGAAATCTTAACCACCAACAAATTACTTAATAACGACCTTATTAAAGTTTAAATCAAGCATAGAAATCACAAAGAGCATGGTGTCCTTCACCAAACAAGGGTTCGGCCAACCATGGAGAATGAAGGGGAAATGGTTTCTTTCTAAATTAATTTCATAAACCTGACCTTTGCTGTGTTCTCAGGTTATAACTGAAGTTATAGGAGTTAAAATTGAGTGAAACTTAATTCCTTAGAAATATAAGACAAAATGATACAAATTTCTTGAAGGGACCATAGTCCAGATCATTTTCTAAGAGGGTGAAAGAAACCCAAGCACACAGACCAACAATCCAACACGATTCAGCACAACCAGTTTTGGTATAAAAATTATAAGTTGAGATCTGTGTATTCAAATTGGACGCAAGAGGATGATTAGAAAGACAAGAAGTAGAACTACAACTTTTATGAAGAACACAAGAAATTATCTTATCATTTTAGTGGCCAAAAGGGACAGTCAATTCGGATATACAAGTGAGACGCCATAATAGAACCAGTTTTGGTATTTTAATCATAAGTTGAGCTACAAGTATTGGAATTGAACATAAGAGGATGTTTTGGAAAGCTAAGAAACAGAGATAAAACTTTCATGAAGAAGTCAGAAACAAATGAAAATTATAAGAGGTCAAAAATGACTTCCAGTCCACCCTAAGTACACCTCTAACATCAAAATTCATCAAAAACCTAAAATTTAAAACTTAAGAGAATGAAAGGGAAAATAGAATATTATTGCACTAACCTCTTTTTCAAGCTTAAACAAGCTTAAAAACTCTATCCTTGGGCTTTCTCCTTGCCTTTGGTGGAGGGTTCACAAATCTCTTCAAAGTAGGAAAAGAGCTCATTAAAATCAAAATTAACACTAGAAAAGAAAAGAGCATGGCTTAATGCATGAATTCCATGGCTAATCCTAGAATTAGACTTAATAAATCACAAAACCCAAAAGTTACAATTTACCTCCTTTAATGGCGACTCCAAACCCAAAGCTTAGAAACTCGAAATTTAATCTTCTACTACTTAATTCTCAAGATTTAATCAAAATCCTATGATTTAATTAGGTGGTTTAGTGGTATTTGGAGGTAGGAAAATAAAAGAAAAATGGAGGAAGAAGGAAGAAGAAGTTGGCGTGGAGGAAGAAGAAGGGAGGAGAGAGAAAGTGTTGGTGATTTAAGTAGCAAAATCAATCTTTGCTTCTCATTTTATGCTAAATCAATGGCCAAGATCAAGTCTTAGGTAATCTCATCTAATGGCTCTAAATATTCCTCAAATAATTCATTTCTAAATGTTATTTAACTCCACAAATTAATTAAATTAACTTTCTAAAAATAATTCACCATTTATTCCTTAATATACCATAATAAAAAATAATATTCACTAGTTGTCGCAATTCTCCAAAAATATTTGTGAAATATTCTCTACCCATCTAAATCATGCAAACATACTCCGAAAATATTAATTAACAGACTAGACACATGTAGTAATTTTTTCGGGCCGAAATAATACCTTGTCCTGAACCGATGGTACTACTCACAGATCGATAAATCACTATTACCGACACTGAAAAAAACACTGGAAAATAGTCTGTTACAATATCACTCATTTCCTCACCTACACATGCCATGGGATCTCCTTCTAAGTCACCATTCTTAGCTAAAAAGTAAAAATATCCCTCATGTCTAGTGACTAGTTTCATATTAACAAGTGAGTTCATGGTGAATTTCTCTTTTTTAATATTTCCAATAGGGCGTTTTGCATATCCATCTTGGTGAATTTTAACAAAGTGTTTACACAAAAATAATGCTACATTTACTTTAAGTCCATTATATGTTGCCCATATGAGAAAAAGCTCCTCCTCATTTATCCTTCTTGTATGTAGATGTCGACCCAAAAGAATTTTGGATAAAAAGCGGTGAAAGATCCTAAGAGGTTTGCTTTTTAAAGCATTGGTTGTGTAGGTGGTCATAAATGGTGAATTTTCTCCTGATAACAAAACCCAAGCATCTTTCTCATTATATCCTATAGGTGGCTCTCTAAAACCATCAATGGGGGTTCTTAAGAGGCGATTTATTGACTGAATGGTGGTGAGATATTGAGTGAAATTCATTTCAAAACCAATCTGGCCAAAGGCATTAGGGTGCTCATTGTCATACTCCAATATAAAGTGGAAATGAATTCCAACATTAACCTTCTATAAGTTCTATACCTAATTGAAAATAAGGTTTTCCATCCAATTCTCTCTAAAATACCCATGAATTCATCTTTAATCCTAAGTCTTTCTAGGAGTTTCTTAGTAAAATACCTAGTTGGCAGCACAGGTCTCCGTAGGTGAGCAATAGGAATTCTCGTGGTGGTGGAAGTTGACTTGGTTTTTGCAACTAGAATGGCTGGTCCAGCAGATTGGAGGTACTTGGTGGGGATGATTTGTGTCGACGCTTGTAGATAAGGCTTGGAGAAGAAGCTCGATGTGGAGGCATTATGATAAAGAGTGACAGAATGTATTTGCTGGAATTATTTGAAAAGGAGAAGGGAAAGAGGAGCGTTGCTGGGTTCTATGATTTCTTCAAAATTTCTGAAGAAAGAGAAGCTAAGTAACATGCATGGTTTTTGAATGGGACGTTTTTGCAAATGAAGTTTGTATAAATACCATGTAAAAAGAATTTTAGAGAGGTGAGTGGAGTGTTTAATGTGAGGTTGCATGCTGGAACAAGTGTCCATTAATTGGAAAAGAAAAATTGACACATTGCACTTAAGTGAATAGAAAATGCACACCTGGAAAGCAACTGCACAGTTTTTTCCCGCAGGTGAAATGAGAACTTCCCAGGAGATCACCCATTCTAAGATTTCTATCAAGCGAGCACGTTTAACCTTGGAGTTCTTTCAACTCTCCAGCCATTCCACCAAAAGGCACCTTTGATGATTAATTATCCTACTTTCGATATATGATCTGATTCATTCATCTGTCCCGCATTCCACTACCCTAACTAGCCTACCATCCTAGAAGCTCCCTAGGAGTTCCATAAAAATAATTCCTCAATTTTCCTTAATACACTACACTAGAAAACACTATTCATTAAATACTTAAATTCTCCAAAAATATTCATGAAATATTTTCCACCAACTTAAATCATATAAACATACTCCAAAAATATTAAATAAAATATTAAGTATAGTAATTTTTTCAGACCAAAATAATACAAAGTTCCGGACCGATGTTACTATTCATAGACCAGTAATCTACTATTCACCAATAATTTATTATTTGCTTTGTCATGAAGATTTATATCTAAACTTTAATTAATTAAGACCAATCACATAAAATTTAATTAATTCCACAAATATTAATTATGCTTAACATCATCATCGGGTCTAAATAAAATATTATTTTTCTCTCTGGTGATACCATTCATGACCTGTTCCAAATAATATCATTTTAAGATCCGAAATTTTGGGACATTACATGCTTAACCTTAGAGTTCTTACAACTCTCCAGCCATTCCACAAAAAGGCGCCTCTGATGATTAGTTTCCCCCTTTTCGATATATGATCCGATTCATTCATATATCCCGCATTCCACTACCCTAGCTAGCCTACCAACCTAGAAGTTCGCCAAGAGCTCTTCCTCTACCCGCTCTCTTAGTATCGCTTTGGCAAGTCGGGATGTCACATTTTGTCGTCCGCCCCCTCCTGAGCAGACCCAAGAAGGATGAGCCCTTATACCTATATCTTGTAGCCACCGAAAGCTCCATCACCTCTGCTTTGCTTAAGGATGAAGGAGGCGAATAATATCCTGTTTACTATATTAGTAAGGTCCTTAGAGAAGCTGAATTACGATACCCATGTGTTGAAAAGCTAGCATTCGTTGTCCTAACATTAGTGAACTATCTGTGCCATTACTTTCAATCCTATACAATAATCGTCTGAACTAATCACCCCTTAAAAAATGTCTTACATCAAGCATAGTCGACATAAGATATGATCCTCGCACTGCAATAAAGGCACATATACTTAATAACTTTGTGGTCGAATTTTTTGGCGAAGTTAAGATAGACGATCCATAAGCCAAATTAACAAATCTCAACAGTGACATTTGGCAACTTCATACAGATGGGGCTCTAGAAAATTTAGAAGCAGCAGTAGGAATAATCTTGCAGGGACTAGGGAGGATAAAGATGCAATACACTATATGTTTGGGCTTTTCCACAACAAATAATGGGATAGAATATGAAGGCTTGATTGTAGGGCTTAAGTTGGCACTTGAGCTAGGAACTCCAATCCTCCATATCTTCCTAGACTCACAGCTTGTTGTACGTCAAATCAGAGGAACATTTACTACTAAGGAATCGAATCTGGTCAAATATCATGCCCTAGCTTTATGTCTCCTACACAAGCTAGAAGAAGGAGGGTCTACTTGGAAGATGATTCAAGTAGAAAGGGCGAATAACGAAGAAGAAGATGTCATAGCCAAAGCTGCCTCACGAGAAGAAGTTTTGTCGGAAGGAGTCATAATTGAACAGTAAACTTGTTCGAGCTTTGAGAAGATGGAGATCTTGATAACCCAGGTTGGAAGTAGCTGATTGAACTCAATCATTGATTTTTTTACAAAATGGTGTTTGGCCAATGGACATGCATGAAGCAATCAAACTCTACAGGAAATGAGGAACTATGCATTAGATAATAGAGAATTGTATAGAAGGTCAAAGTCAAATCCTTGGGGAAAAATGTGTAACAAAAGGGGACGGAGACTACATTATAAGGGAAATCCATGAAGGATTTTGTGGAGTACATGAAGGCTCAGATGTCATGCTTAGAAAGATCTTACTGCCAGGAAACTACTAGCCCATAATAAAGAGAGATATTCGCCATTACGTTCGCCACTGCAAGACATGTTAGAAGTACGATAGGGTGCCTAGAAAGCCTACTACAGAGTTACAACCCTTGGCCTCATCATGGCCTTTTACCCAATGGAGAATATATATCTTGGGACCTTTCCTAATGACAACAGCATAAAGAAAACCTATGGTGGTTATAATTGAGCATTTCTCCAAGTGGGTAGAAGCTAAAGCTCTTCGTACTATTACCCCAGCTCGGATTATCAGCTTTTTCAGAAATAATGTAATATTTAGGTATGAAGTACCTTATAGAATAGTTACTGATAATGTGAAATAATTTAACTCAGAAGCCTTCAGATCCTTTTATGAAGAATGACACATTAGCCTACACTTCACTTCAGTAGCCCATCCACAGACCAATGGCTTTATCAAAGTCACCAACAAAACCATCCTATAAGGACTGAAGAAGAGGCTGGATGGAGAAAAAGCTAACTGGGTAGACGAGCTGAATAGTGTATTATGGGCTTACAGAACAACACCTCAGCAAACAACAGGGTAGACACCATTCTCCTTAGTGTATGAAATGGAGGCTGTGATACCAATAGAGATAAGTCTACCCAGTAAGAGAATAAGCGAATATGAAGAGCTCAGAAGCAATGAAAGCTTAAAAGCTAGCCTAGACTTGAAAGAAGAACTTAGAGAAGATGTTGTAGTTTGAGTCGAAGCATACAAGTAAAGGATGAAAAGGTATTTTAATGAAAAAGTCAGGGCTAAGTAATTTAAAGAAGGCGATAAAGTTTAACGAAAGGCAGAAATCACTAAGGGCTCGACAGGCATAAGAAAATTAGGATAAAACTGGGAAGGTCCCTATAATGTACCAAAGCAGCTAGGTTCTAGCACTTACAAGCTAAGAAAGATTGAAGGAGACAAACTGCCCAGGACTTGGAATGTTGACAACCTAAAAAAAGCATATTATAACCGTTCATTTCATGATGTGTAAAAATTTTTTGAATAAATTATATGATAAGACCTTAGATTTTTTTTCGTTTGATGTATCATGTCCTCCAAAAATAAAAAAAGGAGACATGACGCATTAAGTTTTTCCTGGAGGATCTTACATAGAAATTATCTTCTCTTTTGCAGCTCTAAAGTTTACTAGTGACCCAATTTTCTTCGTCCTAAAGCGGATAGTTCACCAACGATCTAAGCAGCCCAGTTTTCTCCATCCCAAAATGGATACTTCACCAACGGCCTAAGCAACCCTGTTTTCAACATCCTAAAGTGGACAGTTCACCAGCGGCCCAATTTTCTCCATCCTAAATCTAATAGTTTGTCAACGGTCTATGCGACCCAGTTTTCTTCATCCTAAATCGGATAGTTTGCCAGCGGCCTAAGCGGCCCAGTTCTCCTCCGTCCTTAATCGAATAGTCCATCGGGCAACCTAAGCAGCCCAGTTCATTCCATCCACAATTCAAACTTAATTAACTTCACAATAGACTGGACAAACCAATTGAATCCGATGAAATTTGCAATTTTTGGTATGTAACATTCACCATAGCCTAATTGGCTCAATTGTCCAGTTATTTGTTAAGCAAAAGTTCTAGTACATATATTAAACACACTTAGATCACCCAACTGATTTAAGTTAGCTAATTAGCACAATTGTTAATTTATTCATCGAGTAAAAATTCTAGTATATATTTTAGATACAACTAGATCATTCGATAACTTATGTAAGACACTATTCGAAAAGAAAATAAACAAACACTAGCAAATAAAAAGACTTAAGTAAAATAGGGACAGCAGGATACTTATAACAAACCATTCCTTTTTATTAAGTTAAAGAGATTTTTTACATCCATAGGTACAAAAATTTCTACAATAAGCTATAAATAAAAAACCTATACAATTTCTAAACATTGCCCTCCGTTGGAACAAGAGAGCTATCCCCAAAAGAGCTTGATTGAGCACCTTCACTTAAACCTCCCTCCCCTTCTCCATCACCACCTTCATCTCCTTCGTCCTCAGCCTCATCTAGATAAACATTGTTTACCCAGTCCTAGTCAACCTCCGGCTACCTTTCTTTAAGTCCAATTAATATGATCAAAGACTTAAACAAGCCTTCACCAAATCTTCTTTCTGAGACTCCTCTTATTCTTTGAGAACCCGAACTTCCTCCATTTCTCACACTCGCTTTTTTAGCTCCTCTACCTGAGCCTCCATCTCCTTGTTTTTATTAAGGAGGCCCCAGTTCTCCTCTTTCAATATTTCTAGCTCAGAGCCCCAAGCTGCAAGCTCGACTTTATGGCGATCCTCCTAATCCTACATGCACATCCCAACATCCTTCAAAGTGATATCCGTCTCATTCTTTTTAACCTTCATTTTAGTAAAGGCAATTTTTAACTTGGTCAACCAAGCATATTGGAGAGTGTTGGCATTTATCGCTTGAAACAGACATTGGTTCAAGAAGTCTGTCATCGCTCAGTCATCCATATGTTCAAAATATTGAGAGTCAATAGGAAAAAGGCAAGCGCAAGCCAACTCTCTACTAGGGCCATCGTCTTGAACATAACAATTCGCCCCATATCTAGATATGAAGTAGGATTGGAGTTTGATAGCTTTAGTTCGAGGGGGAGGAGGAGGAGGACGAAGAGGAACTGGAATTGGGTTTAGAGTTAAAGTGGAAGCAGATGCCTCCCTCGCCGCTTCCTGGAAGGATCGACCAAAAATTTTTTAGTAGCAGGTTCGGTAGATGGCTCAACATATGTCTGCATAGTTGAAGGATATCTTGGGGCACCTCTCTCAAACTTTCAGTAGATGCCTTCTTTTTTATGGCATCGGTGATCTTATTCAATTTGGAGCTCTTACTCTTCTTAGGAGCCATGCTTGCACAAAAACAAAAGGAAACAATTAAAAGATGTTAGTTTTAACAACCTTAAACAAGATACCTAAACAATGGAAAATATCATGATCAGAAGGGTTGGGTCTAATGGGTCTGCTAAGCGAACAAATAGGATATCCCTCAACTATTACTTTCTTCAAATCTACACAGTCGAACCCCCAAGCTCTTATTAAATCGGCAATGCCTCAATCATAAGGAGTGGGCAGCTCTGAGAGAAAGCAATTAGGGTCTGTGGAGCAGGTGTTCGGAATACTGAACCCTCCAAGGAACTTTACAGTGAAGTATTGAGACTTCTAATTCTTTAAGGAGGAGATTTTCAAATTCTTTGAGAAAACATTACAGTTGGTCTTCTCCTGAGGGTAACAATGATCCTTGTTGGGGCAAATAGAGAAGTGGCATATATCTCGAACCACGCTGGCAGTCAAATTACTTTCGTCCTCCTGACCCAATGCAATTATACTAAAGAGGAACCTCAAGCCATTAGGATGCAATTGGCTTATGGTAACCCGATAACTATTGAAAAATGATTTCAAAGGCATAAAGAGAGGGAGCCAAACCCAAGACCGAAAGCTCTCCTCATACATCATTATTGAATCTTCATCTAGAGGAGAATTCACCCTCATATCCTCAGAAGGTTGAATTAACTGGTATTTTGGTGAAATGTTGTAAGTGTAATATATGTCCAACAACTTGCTTTCATCGATGTTGAAAGGTGATAACAACAAAATATACATATATTTTATCATTTATTTTAATTAAATTTAGTTTCATTTTGAAAATTAAAATAATAATATGTATCCATTTTATATTATTTTCTCTCTTTATTGAATAATCATATAAACTACAGTAATATTTACTATTTTGAGCAAAAATGGACCACATATAACCCATTTGGCATCAAACAAAGACAAACAAGGCTATTAAAGCCTTGTAAATATTCAAGCCCAAGCCATGTCCCTAAAAAGCCTAAAAAGCCCCTGTCCAACATTCAAATATTCAAAAGATAGAATGGTGAAAAGTTGCTCAACGTGGATAGTTGAGAACCAAGCATGAAGCGAGCTGCAAAACGACCTCCTGCCAAATCGTTTGGATCAAAACGTTACAACTTTAACAAAGCATTAAATCCAGCCTTGTGAGCACCCTCCTCTAATATTTTATGATTACTTTTTAAATGGTGGAGAGCAACTTGGCAGGTCGAATTGTGCAGGTTGACATGGGAGATGTGGAGAAACAAAAGCCAATCAAGATCTTCACCTATCAGCCAAGGAAAAGAAGATAGCTATATGGAAGAACTTGGACCAAATAAAGGAAGCTTCAAAATGATCTCCTGCCAGGTCGTTTGAACCAAAACTGCAACGTTTTGAAGAAGCAATGTACCTAGTTTAATTTTATTTGATTATTTGATTATTTCTTTTCTTTACATGGGCGGTGGAAACAGTCCTTGCAGATTCAAGTTGAGCAAGTGGCATGAATGATGTGGTCCAATGAGAAATAAGCAAGGAAGTCTATATAAACAACAAGGAAAGAGAGGAAAAAGGTTGGTTACTCAACCTTTGGCCCTTGTGGTCGTGCATAAGAAAGATAGAATAAGAGTAGCCAATCACACTTCAGCAAAAAATAAAGAGAGTTAGTAGGTTTAGGTAGTGTTATTGCAAATACAAAGGAAGAGGAAGAAAGCCACGAACCAAGCTAGGACGTGGAACGGCTCTGTGTCTACCAATTAAAGACACTGAGTTTATAATCTATGGCTTTTATTCCTTTTGTGAATTTTATTTGTGTTGATTTATTTGTAATAATGTTATTCTAAATATTTAGATCTAGTTATGAGATTTATCTATTAATTTAAAATGCAACTTTGAATAATATAATTTATGTTGTATGTTTAATTCCTGATTTAATATGTTGAATTTAATCCCTATGGATATGTTAAGGCCTCATATTTGCATGATATTAGATCTCTATGGGACGATAATCTTTTTTATTATTTGTATGACCCGTGTACTTACGGAACGCGAGTGCAGTCTCTGAGACCTAGAGACGCGCGACACCACAAATAAGATTTTGGCGCCGTTGTCGGGGATTGGTGCTTAGAATAGATATTAATTTAATTACGAGACAATTAATTAAGAAATTTTCCTTTTATTTTATTTTCATAAAATTAAAAAAAAAACAAAAACAAAAACAATATATATATATATATATATACTAAACTATTTTCTTTCGTTTACAATAACTACGTTCACGTACTTCCTTTTCTTTAACTTAAAAAAAAAAATTACTATTCGCTTTCATTTGAATATTTTTCTTTTCTTTTTAAATTTTATTTTGAATTTTATTTCTCTTAATTAGTTGCCTTATTTAATTTTTTTTCTTTTCATTTCTTTTTAGTTATTTAATTTAATCTAAGTATTTTTTTTTCTTCTTTCATTTTCTCATTTTCTTTTTTTTTTAATTCTCCTTACTAATTAGTTAGTTTAATTTTTAAAATATACAAAAAAAATTTTTATTTATATATAATATTTTAATTTAAAATTTTTTTTATTTATATATAATATCTTAATTTTCTTCTCTCTCTTTTCTTTTTTGTTTACCTACTTTATTTTTCTTTTTTATCTTAAATATTATTTATTTTAATTATTTATTTAATTTAAATTAGTTTCCAAAAAATATGTAGTTATATAATTTAATAATATAATATAACATATAATTAAATTTTTCTCTTGGTTAATTAGTTTTTGAGTATTGATTTTCTTTTCTTCCTAGGCCATGCACGTTACTTGGTTCCTCTTCTCCACTTTCAAATATCTTAAAGAGCCATATAACCCAGTAAACACTTCTCCTTCCCTTTTCTTTTTCGAATAATCACAGTAAGTTCCTCCCGTCATCCGTAAATCACAATGCCTCCACATCGAGCTTCTTCTCCAAGGCTTGTCTACAAGCATCAACACAAATCTCGCCGACACAAATCATCCCCACCAAGTGCCTCCAATTTGCTGGACTAGTCATTCTAGTTGCAAAATCCAAGTTAAATTCCACCACCACGAGAGTTTCCTCTAGCTCGCCCAAGGAGACTCGTGTTACCAACTAGGTCTTTTACTAAGAAGCTCCTAGAAAGACTTAGGATTAAAGATGAATTCATGGGTATTTTAGAGAGAATCGAATGGAAAACCTTATTTTCAATTAGGTGCATAACTTACAGGAGATTAACCTTGGAATTCATTTCCACTTTCAAATTTGAGTATGACCATAAGCGTCCTGATGCCTTTGGCCAGATAAGCGTTGAAATGAACTTCACTCAATATTTCACCACCATTCAATCTATGAACCGCCTCTTAGAAACCCCCATTGACGGTCTTAGAGAACCACCTACAAGATATAATGAGAAAGATGCTTGGCTTTTGTTATTAGGAGAAAATTCACCCTTTAGGACCACCTACACAACCAATGCTTTAAGAAGCAAACCTCTTAGGATCCTTCATCACTTTTTATCCAAAATTCTTTTGGGTCGACATCAACATACAAGAAAGATAACTAAGGAGGAGCTATTTCACTTATGGGCAGCATATAATGGACTTAAAGTAGATGTAGCATTATTTTTGTGTAGACACTTTGTTAAACTTCACCAAGCCTCTCATTCCACTTTAGTTATTGGAGGTTTTGTTACCCGAATAGCCATGGGTTTCAATGTATTCAATGATGGATATGCAGAATGCCCTATTTGAAGTATTGAAAAAGAGAAATTCACCATGAGCTTACTTGTTAACATGAAAGTAGTCGCTAAACATGATCGATATTTTTACTTTTAAGCTAAGAATGGTGACTTAGAAGGAGATCCCATAGCATGTGTAGGTGAGGAAACAAGTGATTTGGCTAATGAAACATCAGAAGATGAAGAAGAAAGTGACGAAGCTACTGAAGAAGAAGAATCAAAAGATGAGATGGTCATGCATGGCACATTCAGTCAAACACTAAAACATTTAGAGGAAGAAGAGGACCTCCCACTGGAAATTGAACGGACTGTTCCTATTATCCATGAAGGTGTTCACCCTTTGACCAGCTTCTATAATGCCACTATCATCCGTTTAGAAAGTGTCGAAGCTAAGATTGACCGGCTATCGGTCCTTATGCACTAACTCATAGATTTCCAAGGGTTGAGCCCTAGATTCCCCACCCTTCCTTGACTAATATCATTGCCCTTCACACTCTTTAGTTACCTTATGCTTAGATGAAACCTAGGACATGGTCTATGTACATATTGTTAGACCATATTTTGCTAAAAAATCATTTTGTGTATATATTTCCTAGGTTGATGTGGATATCATGAAATAATATGAGTGTGTTTGTTTTCTTATAATTTTTGTGATTTATTTTCTCATTTGTCTCTGTGAAAATTCATTAATAAAATGGTGAAAATGGCTTCATAATTTCTTTTTCAGTCCTGGACCAATTCTAGATCATCAGTTCGAAATGATCAACAAAATGACCTTCTCAACAATCGTTTCGACTAGCGAAATCCTTACACTTGAAATGTGGACTTTGAGCCCACTCTTTAATTTTCAGTCATGGCCCTCTACCTAAACCAACCCATACCAGCCCATTTCCTTTTCATTAAAGCCCACTAAACCCTCTTTCTCTTTTCATAAAACCACAAACCACCCCTTTCACATCGTTTCACCCTTCCTCCCCACATTACAAACACTCTCTTCTAGCCACTACCACCACGTCATGGCTAGAGTCAAGCTCCCTAGTGTTCCTGCCGGTCAACTCACTATACACCGGACCCGATCCCATGGACCACCATCTCCTCCATGCCAACCTTCTTCGCAACCATCCCCTTCTCCCCAACCTTCTCCTCAACCATCCCCTTCACCTGAACAAGCTCCATCACCCCCAGCAACTGAACCTTCCACCTCTAGAAAGAGAAAGCTCGCTATCACTAGAGAAGAATGAAAAGCAGCTCGCCTTGAATGATGTCAGCACCGTCGACAGCGCTTGTACGAGAAGCTCAAGCATAGAAGCTTCACTTCAACCAGGTACCTAAACCTTAATGCCTTCTCCTCCTTATCCCTTGATTCCTCTTTACGTGTTTTGTTTCAAACAATGGGATGGGAAAATTTTGTGGCAAACCAATTTCCCTCTTTTAAAGAACTTACTCTTCAGTTTCTAAGTTCCCTTAGGAAAACCAAAATCCAAAAATTTCTAGCCATAGCTTTTCAATTATTGGGAACAGACATTGCCCTTATCTATGACACCCTTAACTATCACTTGGGTTTCACCGATTATGAAAATGGTTTCAAAACCATACCCTCTGATTTTAACCCTTAGTTAGCTTGGAATGAACTTTCTTATCGAGCCCATAGTTTTGCAGACAAACAGGCTAAATCCAATGAAATCGATAATGTTGTTTTGCAAATCATACATCAATTCCTTGCTAACATTGTTTTTGCCTGAGGCAAAAGTTAAGGATATGTCTCCACTTAAGAGTTGTTCTTTCTCTCTGCTTTTCACCACAATTAGAAAATTTTCCATGTCACTTGGATTATCGACCACATGTTTCACATTGCTTTTCGATAAAAGGGAGTCATTGCTTTTAGCAGGATTGTAACTGCCATTACGCTTTATTTGAACCTCTTGACCCTTGATGACCTACCTTTTGAGTCATTACCTCCAATCAATAGCATCAATCGCAAAACTCTCATTTACATGGGCTTACTTAAGAAATGCAATGGAGTCTCGGTCTTAATCAACAGAAATGGAGAACAACTCGCAGTCCCTGAAAATGGCATTACACTGTAGAGCCATACCACAGACCCTACTGCCAACACAAACGACCCGCCAAATGATCCAGTAGAGTCCCTTCTGCCTTCATTTTTTCAGCGTCATGTCTTAGAACGTCTACAACGCATTGAGGACAGTATTCACTAACTAACCAACACCATCCTTTGCCTCCTGCCTGATTCAGAGGACTTACCATCTCTTTGAGATTGTCTATGTTTTATTTTAGCATTTCCACATTTTTCATTTTAGTTTCCAATTATCTTTTCATACTTTTCCGTGTGTGTGATTTTCACTTCTTTCATTGTATTGTTATCTTTTTGATTTAGCACCTGAACTTTATTGTTTTTAGTTCTTTATTAATCATTGTCCTTATTTCATTTTCTTTTGATTATTTTATGTTATAATGTGTTTGTTGTTTATGGATTGATTGATCCTCACCTTGATATCTTTTTGAGTTTTGTTCAAACTTGAGCATACAGCAAGATTGATGTCCACATTGAGGACAATGTTAAATCTGAGTGTGGGAGGTATGCTTAAACTGCACTATCTTTATTGTTCTCATTTGAAATAATCTCCCAAAGAGCTTCTCGCAGGTCATTTCGGCATCATACCTTTGCTGTTACTTTCTGTCTATTGACTTAATGTTACATTTTGAAGAGCAGAAAATTTCAAAAATGTGCATAAAATTGTTTTTAAAAGAGCTCAAATTTACTCTTAGATATTGAATTCCTGGTTTCTTTTAAATGAGAATTGGTCAGATCCTTAAGCCTTGATTTCTCATTTAAGTGCAAAACCACTCACTTTGGGATTGTACTTTAAAGATAAGAACTTGCTATTTACCTTCATAATTGTGGTAATTACATGATATATGGGTATCATTCAAATTGCCTGAAGAAAACTATGTGTAAAAGATGTTAGACACAAATCCTAGAATAAATTTTTTCAAGACTTGCGAAGTGAAATTTTAAGGTTTTCACACTTATTGGAACATGATTCAGGCACTTCTTTGAGTTCAACCACATTAACCTTCCACCCTACCTTTTATAATTTAACCCTTGTTAGCCCCTTTGAGACTTTTATCCATTTTCTTTCAAAATAACCCATACAAAGAACCAAAATCTAAAAAGCCTTTTTAACTATCACCCTTGAGAAAATTATTTCTTTGATTTTTAAGTAGCGAACTTAAGGAGATTAGATTACATTATATGAGAGCATTTTCCCTTCTCTTAAAAAACTGCATAAGATGGTCTGTTCAAAGTTGAAAAAAACAAAAAGAAGTTCAAATAAAAGAAGAAGTGAGACCACAAAAGAACCATTTGCTAGAAAAATTGCATTAAGAAGTCTGATAATCTCAATTAGCATAAAATTTCTCTATATTTCTCTTTCTCTAAAGATCTCCTAGTATAAAAAAAATGCAAAAATAAAGGGAGAGAAAAGGAGAAAGAATGACAAGAAGCAAAGAAAAGAAATTTTTGGTGCAAAGCATGAAGCTCTCTCGAATGCAATAGTCGAAATCTTCCTTATTTTTCAAAACCTTGAAAATCGAAAGAATAATTTGTCATTTTAAGCCTTATTTAAAACTTTTCTTTGATATTAACCTATATTAATCCCCTTTACCCCATTATAACCCAACAAAGACCTATTGATTCCTTAAAGTTGCATTTCCTTCATTAGTGGAGAAAGTGTTGTGAAACTTTGCCTATGGAATTTGGGAATTCAATCTAACTATCTATACATCTAGCACACATTTTTCTCTAGAGGCATGTTTGTATCTTTCTAAAGTACATTTATTTCCACATAATTGAAGTAAATATGTGACAACTTGTTAAAAGGAACATGATCTTAGTTGAGTGTGTCAAATACTTCTTTGAGTATGATAGAGCTTTAGGATTGATTAATCTCTCACTTGAAATTTACCTTGAATTTCATATATGAGAATGAATTGAGCTGAGATTTTTCATTCATTACATAAAGGCAATTTTGCATTGCTTGAAGACAAGCAACAGTTTAAGTGTGGGAGATTTTGATAATAACAAAACATGCATATATTTTACTATTTATTTTAATTAAATTTAGCTTCATTTTGAATATTAAAATAATAATAAATATCCATTTTACATGATATTCTCTCCTTATTGAATGATCATATAGACTAAACTAATATTTACTATTTTGAGCAAAAATGGACCACATACAACCCATTTGGCATCAAACAAAGACAAATAAGGCTATTAAAGCCTTGTAAATATTCAAGCTCAAGCCATGTCCCTGAAAAGCCTAAAAAGCCCCTGTCCAACATTCAAATATTCAAAAGAAAGAATGGTAAAAAGTTTATCAACGTGGACAGTTGAGAACCAAGCACGAAGAGAGCTGCAAAACGACCTCCTGCCAGATCGTTTGGATCAAAATGTTACAGTTGTGACAGAAGCATTGAATCCAGCCTTATGAGCAGCCTCCTCCAATATTTTATGATTACTTTTTGCATGGTGGAGAAAAACTTGGCAGGTCAAATTGTGCAAGTTGACATGGGAGACGTGGAGAAACAAAAGCCAATCAAGATCTTCACCTATCAGCCAAAGAAAAGAAGACAGCTACGTGGAAGAACCTGGACCAAATAAAGGAAGCCTCAAAATGATCTCTTGCCAGGTCTTTTGAACCAAAACTGCAACGTTTTAAAAAAGCAATGTACCTGGTTCAATTTCATTTGATTATTTGATTATTTCTTTCTTCACATGGGCGGTGGAAGCAGTCTTTGCAGATTCAAGTTCAGCAAGTGACATGGATGATGTGGACCAACGAGAAACAAGTAAGGAAGCCTATATAAACAACAAGGAAAGAGAGGAAAAAGGGTTGGTTACTCAACCTTTGGCCCTTGTGGCCGTGCACAAGAAAGAGAGAATAAGAATAGCCAATCACACTTTAGCAAAAAATAAAGAGAGAGTCAATAGGTTTAGGTAGTGTTATTGCAATTACAAAGGAAGAGGAAGAAGGCCTCGAACCAAGCTAGGACATGGAACGGCTCTGTGTCTACCAATTAAAGACCCCGAGTTTGTAATCTATGGCTTTTATTCCTTTTGTGAATTTTATTTGTGTTGATTTATTTGTAATAATGCTAGGCTAAATATTTGGATCTAGTTATGGGATTTATCTATTAATTTAAAATGCAACTTTGAATAATATAATTTATGTTGTATGTTTAATTCCTAATTTAATATGTTGAACTTAATGCCTGTGGATATGTTAGGGCTCCATATTTGCATGATATTAGATCTATTTGAACAGACTTAAAGGTTGACAAACTAGGTCAGATCTCACATATTAAAACTAGAATTTCTTTCTAGACCTAGAAATAGGCTAGGTTCTCTAAGGATAAAAGAATTAACACCAACTTAATGAATTAAAATTGTGTTAGGCTACAAAAGTAGAAATGCATAATTTTAATAGTACATTTGAGCTCGAAAGAGGATTTTGGATACTTTAGGTTAATTCTCCTTCAGGAATTAACATAAGGTTTTAACCATATTAGGCTACGAAAGTAGATGTCCTATGGTTGTAGTAGTCCAATTGAGCTTGAAAGAGGATTTTGGACCCCATAAATTATTTATTCAGAGTTTGCACCCAAGAATTAATAGAGACCCCATAACTAGACCTACTCTAAACTATTTGCTGAATTTATCTTTTGATTATTTCCACTTGCTTATTTTAATTAAAATTTATTTAATTTAACTGCATCTTAGTTTAATTCAAACCCCATTTAATTTTGGCCTTCCTAATAATTATCAAATATAACAAATTAATAGCCTATTCCCCAATCTCCATGGGAAGATAATTTTTTTTATTACTTGTACAACCCATATACTTACGGAACGCGAGCGCAGTCTCTAAGACCCAGAGACGCCCGACACCACGAACAAAAGGCACGTCGGCGATCCGAACATTCTCTTTACTTCCCTTCGCTTCGCGAACTCTGGAGTTCGCCACACCAGCATCCTCTTCTCCAAGTTGTTCATGCAATATCTAGAGATCTTCATTGCCAGAGGAACCCATGACCTTAACCGAATGAAAGAACAAAAAGAAAAAAGAACTTACTAGAGAGAGAAATTATGAGAAGTAAGCAGTTGCAATCGTATCAAATGAAAATGGAAATGACCCTTATATAGGCTAAGCGAGGATGTGAAGAGTCGCTTCATTAAATGAGGCAACTCTATAAATGCCTATTAAACCGACCTGATGCATCGAGTTCTGCAAAAAGAACTTGCACCATCATTACAGACCTTAAAAAAGGTAGTATTAATAAATATAGAATAAATACTCTATAAATGTTATATTTGGACATACATGACTAAATAATCGATGGGGGACTATTGTTAACATATAATAATAAAATATATTAAATAATAATCTTATACTCATAGGTAACTCCAATTAATAAATAACACAAGACTCAGAATCCTTATCCCATAAGGATTATTCAGACTCCACCATATATATATATATATATAAATCTACACCATAGACACAATTTTTTACATAATTTACCTATCTCAAATCCTGAGAGATTAACACTTACCTTGATCTTGCTTTACTTGGATTCTAAGGAAGCACTTCATGAGGGTAACACCAATCATCTCATATTCTTCCATCATAGACTTCTTAAACTCCTCCATCATCTTTGTACTTGTGCTTGTGTATATCAAATCATTCACATAAAGCATCAAATTAAAATATTTTGATGATCTCGTACCTTGATGTATAATTAATGGTTCACTGGAACTTTTGACGAAGTCGTTATTAACCAAGTAATTGTCAATCTTGTGGTTCCATGTTTGAGGTACTTGCTTTAGACCATATAATGCCTTCTTAAGCTTATAGACCTTATCTTCTTATTCTTGAATGATATATCCTTGAGGTTGTTCCATGTAGACTTCTTCAAGTTCTCCATTAAGCAATGCGGACTTGACATTCAGTTGATAGACCTGAAGCTTGAGTTGAGCGACTAAAGCAAGTACAACACTGATTATCTCCATGTGTACCACAGGTGAGAAGGTCTCGGCATAATCTATTCCTAGTTATTGAGAATATCCTTTTGCCACTAGTCTTAATCGACCCATCTTCATTATATTTGATTCTATAAACCCATTTCAATCCAATAAATTCTTTGTCATTTGGCTTGTGTACTAGCTCCCATGTTTTATTCTTCTTTATCATCTTGATTTCTTCTTTCATTTCATCAACACCATTCTTTTTGTTGTATCACTTCATCAAAGCTTGTGGCACTATAGCCATGAAATTGTATTGGTAAGTTTCTTATACCTATTTAGCAGTATTTGCATACTTTGGATTTGGATTTTGCATCCTTATGGACCTTATTAACTATTTTTCTTTTTCTTTTTCATCTTGTTTCCCATCTTGTCTTGCACTTGTTAATGGTAGTTCAGGAGATGAAGCTTCTTTTATGCTTGTTGGAGATGACTCATCTCTTAGTGATTGTGGTGATGAAGTCTCTCGTTCTTCTTCTTAGTGTTCCTCTGATCTTGAAATCCTTAGAACCATGATTTGCTTCTTGACTTTATTTTCATCCCAATTCCAAGTTCCATCTTCATCAAATTCAACATCTCGACTCACGATTAATTTCTTCATTTTTAAGTTGTAAACTCGATAACCTTTTGATTATGAACTGTAGCCGAGAAAGATTTCTTTTTCTGTATTTTTTTAAACTTGTGCCTTTTTTCTTTTGGTATGTGAACATAGCAAATGCTTCCAAAAACTCTAAAGTGTTAAGCTGATGGCTTCATTCGACTCCATGCTTGTATAGGAGTCTTGTTTTGTACCACTCTTGTTGGACGTCAATTAAGTAGATAGACTGTAATGTAGACTACTTCTGCCCAAAATGTTTTTGCATACATTTTTCTTCAAGCATTGATTGTGCCATCTCCATAACTATTATGTTTTTTTCTTTTAGATACGCCATTTTTTTCTAGATTATATCCAACAATAAGTTGTTGATTGATGCCTTCATCTTTATAGAACTTGTTGAACTCCTTTGAAATATACTCTTTGCCATAATCACTTCTTATTACTTTAATGTTCTTAACACTTTGATTTTTGACGAAATTCTTAGATCTCTTAAAGATCTTGAAAACTTCTGAATTTTCTCGAATGAAGTACACCTAAGTCATTTTTGTATATTTGTCAATGAAAAGAATGAAATACATGTGTTGACTGTGGATGATCTCTTCATTGGTTCATAAATATCAGTGTGAATCAGCTCCAAGACTTCCTTTGCTCTCCATGAACCTCCTTTTAGAAATGGTTTTTTGTGTTGCTTACTAAAAGACATCTCTCACATACTTGATTAGTTACTTGAATTGCTAGTAGGTCTTTCATCATCTTTAATTGATGAAGAATCTTCAATCTATGAAAGTTAAAGTGACCAAATCTTCGATGCCATAGTCATGATTGATCTTCTTGTGGCACCATAATTATCTTAATTTTGGGCCAGTGAATGGGAAAGCTTCTTTGTCATTACATTTTAACCTTCCCAATCACCAAAATTTTATTTTACTATCATATATGGTGCACATGTCTCCTTTGAAATTGAGTTTATAGCCTCCCTTCATCATTTGACCTATACTGAGTAGATTTGTTTTTAAATCTGGTACATAAAGAACTTCTCCTATAAATTGCGTTCCTTTTCTTATATTAATTGCAAGAGTGCCAATGCCTCTAACGTCGACAAAATGTCAATTGCCTAGTCGTACTTTTGATTTAAAGGTCTTGTCTAGCTTGTGAAAGGCTTCCTCATTAGGAGTTATATGATTATTGCACCCGCTATCTAAATACCACGTTTCGCTTTTCTTTTCTTCCTTGTGTTCTGTGGCTAAATGGCATGTATAGAAAAAATTATATTCTTAGTCTTTTTCTTCAGAATAGTTGGCTTGATATCTTTGCTTGAGTCAATAATCTTTCTCCATCTGGCCATATTTTTTACAATGTCGACATTGATTGTTTTCTCTAAAGAAGCAATCTTTCTCGAGATGATTGGTTCTCTTACATATTGGGCATGGAAAATATTTACCTTTGCTTTGATTTTGATTACTCCTTTTATTTTCTTCACTTCTAGAAAACTCTTTAAATCTTTTACCTCCAAATTTAGATTTTTAAGACCTTATATTTAGTTTAGATTGAAAGACGTTTTCAAAGAAATCTTGATCACACCTTCTCAATCTTTACTCATAAGCTTCTAAGGATCCAACCAGTTTAGTTACGGATAAAGTGGTTAAATCCTTAAACTGCTCAATAGTCGTTGTTAGTGGATCAAATTTTTCAGTAACAGTGACCAATATTTTCTCAACCACCTTTTTTTTATTGGAAATATCTTCTCCATATGTTATTAATTGATTTACTATTTCTTTTACTTTAAAATAATACTCATTGATAATATCATAATCCTTCATCTTTAGATTTTGAAAATCTCTTTGTAGAATTTGGAGTTTAGTAATATGTACCTTAATACTGCCTTGAAACTCCTTCAACGTTTCACATGCCTCCTTAGTAGAATTGGCTCCAACAAGTCTTGGAAAAATTGATTTGGCCAATGCTACTTGGATGTAATACAAAGCATCTACATCTATCTTCTTCTCTTCTTTTGGCCTTTTTTGTTCTTTTGCATTTCGAGTTAAACTGCTTGGTTTTATTACTCCTTCCATAATATTTCATAATTCTTGGAAAATAAAATATATTTTTATTCCAATGGCCAATAATCATAATTTTCTCTAAAAAATATTGGTAGCAATTTATTAATTGAGGAAGAGCAATAGTGATGAGATTATGGTGTGAAGGTTACTTGGGTAAAGTAATATTTGGAGAGTAGAAAGTTTGGTTATTGCCCAATGTTGAATCGAACTAGGCTCTGATACCAAGTTGAATTTTTAGGGAGATGGAATGGATAATTTTATGTGTAGGTTATATTTGGATGTAATTGAAGAAGGTGAAATAGTTTATGGACTAAACTAAATAAGTAATTTTATTAAAGACTAAAGAGGAGTTTTATAGGGACTTGTTGATTATTTATTTTGATTTTTTGGTTGCTTCATTCACTAAACAACACAAGCCCTTTATAGGCTTCTTCACTGACTTTTTTAGTTGGTTAATAATTTTATTAACTTCATTTAAATATATTTTAAAGTTTTCTTTTAGTAGTTAGATAATTCTACATCTTAAAAGATAACCAGATAGTTTTAGAGTAGCCTAGATTTTTTTAGATTTAGTTCTAATGTAAATATTTTCTTTTTTTCTATAATTGGCTACAATTAATATTTAATGATAATATTATAAAATATATAAACCTTTGATAATGATCAAAATTTTCACTCCTCCATTGCTTAGGGTATGCATCTAAACATCTATTACTCTTTTTTTACCTTTTTTTTAAGAAAATTTTAAATTTTTTCTTTATTTTTCTGTGCTGTGATTAGCTACAATTGATATTTAGTGATAATATTACAAAAAAATGTTTAATTTGCACCTTCAACTTGGGTCAAATATACAAAAAACTCACAAATAAGCTTTCGCATGAAAAAAACCCACAAACTTTGTATTTTATGGTCACTTAGCCGTATTTTTCACCAGGTCAACGAGCATGGAAAGCAAAATTAAATTAAAGCAATCGAAAGCTAATTTTATGACTTGAAAACAAGTGGTTATGACTTTGAGAATATACAACGTCTCTTTGCTAGATTTTGAGAGAGAAAATATGATAAAGGTTCCAACTACAACTCTAGGTTAACCGTTTAGAACCTATGGCTAATGGCAAGTTTATACGAAATTAAATTGAGAAAAAATTTAAAATTGGTTCAATGCATTTAGGGGGCTGCGGCAATCAAGGTAAGCCACTGGATTTTTTTCTTTTAATTTACATAATGTATATTCACTACTGTTGTATTGATTCATCTACTAAAATTAGTTTTTTATTTTGAAAGATTATTTAGAATAGATTATTTTAGTGTATTAATTGAAGAAAGTGTTTTTAAGCGATTTTACTCTTGAATAAAAGTGGTTCAATGTATTTCATTTTTTGTCAAGGTACATCATTGCAGTGAATGACTTTTATCTTAAATGTGTTATTTATATAAGATATTGATAACATTTAATTTTTTTAGTTATAAAACAATTAAATATAGTATATGGGTTTTATAATAGTCTTTTTATTGAGAATAGTTTATTATGAAACTATAATGATTTGGTCCATTAAGTTCATTATATTACATTATCAAAACTTTTGTTGCATGGTTCTTGAGTTAGGATTTCATAATAAACTTTTGTTGTATGGTAGGGAAGGAACAATGGCGGAACAAAAAATTTATATTGAGGGGAGCAAAAATAATATTTATTTCATTGATAATTAAACCAAAAAACTTAACATGACACACCAAAATAAAGATTACAATTTATCTTGTCTATTTATATTTGATGTCTTCTAGGCATCTTAAGCTACACCCATCGCTCTTTCATAGTATAAAACTCATCAATTATAGAATTAATATTAAAAGTCTCAGCTATCTCTTTTTCAATATATGAAATCAAGGAATTTGCAAGAAAATCATCTCCCATTTTATTACGAAGCTTATTCTTTATAAGACTCATGACCAAGAAAGCGCGTTCAGTAGTAGTAGTTGAGAGTGGAAGAGTCAAAATAAGTCTAACTAACCTATCAATAAGAGGATAAATAATTGTCTTCCTTGATTTAGCTACATATTGGCACAATTCAAAGATAGTTGATAGTGTTTGCATCTCAAGATAATCTAGAATATCAAGTTCAAAAGCTCTAATTGATATCTTAAATGTGATCTTTCTTGTTCTGAAAAATCTTTCAAATAAAACTTATTCGCAAGGGTACAAATATCATTAATTCTAAATGACTTGAAATCATCCCTTGGATCTAAAGATGAGCTAAGAATAAGTAACTCCATCATATCTTCCTTAAATCTAATATTCAATTCTTACAACTGTGAGTTAATGGTAGCCATGAAGACATCAACTCGAAAATAATGCTCAAATGTAATTGGGTCTTTTTGATTGCGGGTTCTGCCTCGACTAGAATTGTAATGAGCATTTATATTGGGGATATCTACTTCATGTTTCTCACAAAATAATTTAACGCTTTCAAAAAATGAATCCCATCCACTTTCTCTCATTTTCTGAATCAACATCTTTGTTGTTAATACTAAACGCATTGCATTTAGAATATCTTGAAACTTGCACTGTAAAGCCTGACAAAGGTCATCTGTGATCTCAAATATGTCTTTCATAAGATGCAAAATAAACACAAATTCAAAAGAAGTGATAGGATTATAAGCATAATCAGCATCTCTCCTTTGACTATAAGTAGCCCCTTCAACAATTATGGTTTTCAAAATTGCACAAGTTGCTTCAAACATATTCATTAAGCTTCTAACAGAACTTAAGTGCGAACTCCATCGAGTATCACCAGCCCATTTTATAGTGCCAATTTGATTTAATCCTTTACTAGTTTCAAGTTCTTCTTGAGCAATCAATTTTTCTAATTCACCAATTTGGGCAGCTTGTAATTGATCATGCCTTTTAGAAGGCGAAGTAACAACATTGGTAATGAGAGTCAATTTAGAAAAAAATTGATGAACTGAAATTACCTCTCTAGATGCTGCAACCAATGTTAATTGGAGTCGATGAGCAAAACAATGTATGTAATAGGCATATGGACATTCACTCAAAAATAAAGCTTGTAGTCCAGACCATTCTCCATGCATATTACTAGCTCATTCATAACCTTGTCCTCGAATATTTTTTATATTTAAGTTGTGCCTAGCAAGGACATCTGAAATTTCTTTTTTCAAAGTTAAAGCAGCAGTATAAAGGACATGAACTAGTTCAAAAAAACGCTCTTGTACATAGTCATCTTTATCAACAAATCTCAACACAATGGCCATTTGCTCTTTTTTTGCCTCATCAACAATAATGCAAAACTTTTCATCACCAACTTCATCATGAATTGCATCTTGAATCTTATTAGAAATCACATGTAAAATTTCTTTTTGAACTATAGGAGAAATGTAAGATGCATTTTGAGGAGCATTTTCTAAGACCACTGATTCCACCTTATCATTAAAAGAACCCAAAAGTTTAATAAGTTCAATGAAATTTTCCCTATTTTTTGAATTGGAGCTTTCATCATGACCTCTTAGAGCACATGCCTAGAATGTTAACTATTTAACAGCGTCACATGAGACCCTTTAATCTTAGTCAATTAATTTCAATTTGTTGATAAGATTGCTTTCAATCACCTTCTCAATATGCTGATTTTGATTCATAAGATCTTTAGACTTTTGCACTGGAATCTTATGTAATGAATTATGATTTTTTTTCCTATGTGACATAAGAATGCACAATGTTTTCCATCCCTCACTTTTTTCCATGAATTGAATCCGTCAACTGTAAATGCAGAATAACCAAGATGTCCGTCAAGCTTGTTAAAAAGATAGCAAAAAAGACAAAATGCTGCATCTTTGGTGGGTGAATATTCCAACCATTCAAGAAATAATTTGAACCATGAAACTTGAAAGCAATGCTGATTTTTATCAAGGGGATATTTAGACATAATAAACTGATAAGGTCTGGCTCTGATATATGCCCTTCGAATTTCATCTTGTTGGTTGGTAGGATAGTCCCACATATTTGGACGTTTTCCAGGATCATATTCTAAAGAAGAGAAATCAATTTCTTGTAAATCAATTCGAGGAGCCTTAGATAGACAACCTTAAGAAATTGAATTCTCAATAAGAATTGGCTCTTCTTCAAGAATTGAATTAGAATTCTTTTCAGGGGAGTGGTCACTTTCAATTAGAGTAGAAAATGTAGCTTTTAAATTTAAATTTTGAGAACCCCTTTTCGCAAATATGCATCAATCGTTTTATTCTTGCCAATGATGTTAACTTGTGAATTTTACGAAACTAAATTTGTTTAAAGAAGTTATTAATATCATATATACGCTAGCTCTCTTATGTGTAACATCATATCAATTTATATAAAACATGCTCAATATAGTCAATTTATAATAAGATTCATATTAATTTATACTATTTACCAATAATTTCTGGAAAAAAATAAAAGGAGAGACAAATACCTTATTATTAGATTTTCACTTTATCTTAATGCTCAATTCAACAACCTTCAATGCCTTCTTTCTCCACTATCAACACAATCACTTGCATTATCAATTAATAGAATCGTAATTAAAAAATGATTAGATAGGCATTGACAAATTAATTTAATATAAATAAACTGGTTTATACTAAAAGTAAACAAAATAAAATTTATTGACCAATTCTATATTCACCTAATAAAATACAATAATTCAAATAAGTTTTCGGAACTTAAATTCTATTTTTGAGCTCAAATTATATAACTGAATAAAATAAATGCAGAATCATATATAGGTGATGTAGAAAGAAAAAGGAAAAAAAAAGAAATTCACAAACCTTTGCAATTTGCAGTTTTTTATTATAAAACAAATTATTTGATTTTATATAATTCTATCTATTCATATTTCAACACAAAGTAATAAAATAAAATTCATTTATCAATTTTAAATTTACCTAATTAAATACAATAACTCAAATAAGGTTTTGGTACTCAAATTCTATTTTTGAACATAAATTTCATAAAAAAAAAATAATAATACTAATAATAATAAAATGAATTTCATTAAAAAATTAATAAAATAAATTAAAAGGGAATGGGATACATACATATATGATATTCTTCATTCTTCAATATTTGATTATCTTCTTAATTCTTCAATTTGATTAAAGAATTTGATTTAAGATTACTTTGTTCCTCGGCGATAGAAATAGAGAGTTTTTTTTTCTTGGCTATTGATGAACTGGTGAATCGCGCAAGTAAAATTAGGAGGAAAGTTAACCAATAGGATATTATTAACCCTAAGCTTGCAAGTTGTTGAATATATGTGCTATAATCTTATTGGGCTTCATAGTTTTTTTTTAGGAAATATTGGGCTTTGATGTTTGTAGTTGATAGTCAATTATTAGCATAATTTTTTTTTTAGTCAAGAGGGGTAGTGGCCCCTGCTGGCCCCCTTTAAATCCGCCATTGGGAAGGAAGTATTTAGATTTGATTGGAACTTCATCTTATTAATCACATCTATAGCTCTCTAGTCCATTTTTGCATCATGTCATTCGAAAAAGTGACATCTACTTTGACTAGAAAACCAAAAAAAATAATAATAAAGGTTCAACAATAAAAGAATGATAACAGAGCTTGAAAAGGATATGAAAAGTAGCAATTGCTCATTAATAAATCAATGACAAAAGAAGTTGAATAATAGAAAGAACAAATTCGCATTTACCTTTAAGAATCTGTAGGAATAAAATCTTCTACATGTATTCTTGTCGCTCCAAGAAATTCAACAAGGAGTCTTCAATCTACAAGCATACTATGACTTGCTCCTTTATAATCTACTATAGCCACGAATTGGATTGCCTCGATAGTTAGCCATTCTCAAAACTTAACTAACAGAACTCATCTTCTTTACTCTCTCGCTTTCTTCAACTTAGTAGATTTTATTCTGCGGATGATAGATTTAGGAATTTTAGTTTAAATTTGGTTAGTTTGGCTAAGTAGATGTTGCTGTTGCTATTACTAGAGAAAAATAATTTTTAATTTATTTATTTTCTATTATTGACTTTGTGTTCTACACGCCTCAATCCTTAGTGAAAAATTGACTAAATCATAATAAAATGCCAAGTTTGTGAAATTTTTTTTGTCCAAAATTTTATTTGTGAGATTTTTTGTACATTTAGTCCAAGTTCATGATGCAAATTGAACCTTTTTTCTAATATTATCTATATAAAATAGGAATAAACGTTAATTTGGTCCTTGAATTTATTTAGCAAGATAAAAAAAGTCAGATTTGATCTTTTAGACCAATTTAACCGATGAATTTATTCAAACATTAGATTAATATTTTAGGTCAATTTAACCTCTGAACTTATTTAAAATAATTAAAAAATCATATTTAACATTTTGAATTAATTTAATCTCTAATTCTTCATTGTACTTATAATGTTAAAATCATTATATGGAGATTTACTAAAAACTGTAGTTGGGATCGAGCAAAGTAATTTATTAAAAAATAAATTAATTATAAAATATAGAAAAATAATATATAAAGTATATTTTGTCTTTATTTACCTTGATCGATGGCTTCAAGTTTATTAATATATATTAATTTGAACATTTTTAAAATTAACCATTATTATTGGTTATTGCTTATGAAATATAAATATTTTTAATGTTGAATAAATTAAAGTTATAATGCATGTTTGTAAATATATTAATATTACAAGAAATGATATTTTTGTGGATTTTAAATTCACATTCAAAAATGCCGAAAAAGTTCAATATGAATATTTTTAGTGTGGCGCAAAAATGGATAAAGTTAATCATGTTAAATTAAATCAATTATTAATGTAAAATCAAAACACGTTTAAGGGTTAAAATGACCTAAAAAGTGAAATTGGATCATTTTAATCGTTTTATATAAGCTCAAGAGTTAAATTGGCCCCAAAAATCAAATCTGAATCATGCTAAATAAATTCAGAGACCAAATTGACTATTACTCCTATAAAATATGTAAAACTTTTGATAATGATTGAGACCCCTTGTCGAGTGTTTAAAGGGATTTAACACCCAAAGATTGAACTTGAAACTTTTAATTGAGAGAGAAGTGATTCTGTGATCTCATCTCATCTCTCGTATATTATTTATATGCTTATTTTAAATTAATAAAGATATTTGTAAATAATTGTCTATTTGTATAAGTTTGAAATAGAATAATAATATAAAAGGAAAACACAAACTTTGACCAATTTTTTTATTTTATTTTTTTGGATAATTGTAGCTTCTATTTCGAGCGGTACATATGATAAGATTTTAAATTTTGAAATAAAGATCAATTTATCCTTTGAATTTTTTAAATAATATAATTTGCTCTAAATTGGCTTCTCTTTTTCAATTATTAGAAGAAATTTGCACAAAATAAGCAAAATGCCACAATTTTTAGGAAAAAATAAAAATATCAATTTTAATTGATACTATTTGGGAAGTTTAAAATTAAGAAAAACTATTCAAAAATCAAAAAATAAATAAAATAATAATAAAATACATTTGGTTTTCTAAATTATTTTTATAATCAACACTTTTATACTTATGTTTTTGAAAAATTATTATAACGTCCTTAACATTTGTTTCAAAATAATTATTAAATACTTCTGTAAACAAAGTCAGCTCATTTTCGCTAGCTAGACTATTATTTAGACTTTTTTGATAAAAAAAATGCTGACTTTCTAGATGAAATGATCAACAAAAATCAGAGATTTTATAATAATTTTTTAAAAATAAAAGGATAAAAATGTTATTAATTAAAATATTATGTCAAGACAGAGACAGTGAAGGGACAAAAATAAGACAAGTGCCTTTTACAAATCTCTTTGAAGCTTTCTTTCTACCTCTTGAAATCCCCATTATCTTTCATTAAAGATTTAGGGTTTAGAGTTTAGGATTTAGGGTTTATATACATATATGATATTCTCCATTCTTCAATATTTGATTATCTTCTTAATTCTTGAATTTTGATTAAAGAATTTGATTTAAGATTACTTTTTTCTTTGGCTATGAAAACAGAGAATTATTTTTCCTGGCTATTAATGAACTGGTGAACGGCGCAAGTAAAATTAAGAGGAAAGTTAACAATCAATAGGATATTGTTAACACCCTAAGCTTGTAAGTTGTTAAATATATGTGCTATAAACTTAATAGGCTTGATAGTTTTTTTTTTTAGAAAATATTGGGCTTTGACATTTTGTAGTTGATAGTCAATTATTAGCATAATTTTTTTTTTTCTAGTCAAAGGGGCAGTGATCCCTACTGGTCCCCTCTAAATCCGCCACTGGGAAGGAAGTATTTAGATTTGATTGGAACTTCATCTTATTAATCACATCTATGGCTCTCTAGTCCATTTTTGCATCATGTCATTCGAAGAAATGACATCTACTTTGACTAGAAAACCAAAAAAAAAAAAATTTAATAAAGGTTCAACAATAAAAGAATGATAATAGAGTTTGAAAAGGATATGAAAAGTGGCAATTGCTCATTGATAAATCAATGACAAAAGAAGTTGAATAATAGAAAGAACAAATTCGCATTTACCTTTAAGAATCTGTAGGAATAAAATCTTCTACATGTACTCTTGTCGCTCTAAGAAATTCAACAAGGAGTCTTCAATCTACAAGCATAGTATGACTTGCTCCCTTATAACCTACTATAGCCGTGAATTGGATTGTCTCAATAGTTAGCCATTCTCAAAACTTGACTAGCAGAACTCATCTTCTTTACTCTCTTGCTTTCTTTCTTTAATTGAGTAAATTTTATTCTGCGGATGATAGATTTAGGTATTTTAATTTAAATTTGATTATTTTGGCTAAGTAGATGTTGTTGTTACTATTACTAGAGAAAGATGGTTTTTAATTCATTTATTTTCTATTATTGACTTTGTGTCGTACACGCATCAACCCTTAGTGAAAAATTGGCTAAGTGATACTGAAATGCCAAGTTTGTGAAGTTTTTTGTCCAAAATTTTATTTGTGCGTTTTTTGTACATTTAGTCCAAGTTCATGATGCAAATTGAACCTTTTTTCTAATATTATTTATATAAAATAGGAATAAACGTCAATTTGGTTCTTCAATTTATTTAACAAGATAAAAAAGATCAGATTTGATTTTTTAGACCAATTTAACCGTTGAATTTGTTCAAACATTAGATTAATATTTAAGGTCAATTTTAACCTCTGAACTTATTTAAAATAATTAAAAAATTTATATTTAACATTTTAAATCAATTTAACCTTCAATTCTTCATTGTACTTATAATGTTAAAATCATTATATAGAGATTTACTAAAAACTGTAGTTGTGATCGAACTAACCAATTTGTTAAAAAATAAATTAATTATAAAATATAGAAAAATAATATATAAAGTATATTTTGTTTTTATTTACCTTGATCGATGACTTTAAGTTTATTAATACATATTAATTTGAACATGTCAAAATTAACCTTTATTATTGAGTTATTGCTTATAAAATATAAATATTTTTCATGTTGAATAAATTAAAGTTATAATGCATGTTCGTAAATATATTAATATTACAAGAAATGATATTTTTATGAATTTTAAATTTACATTCAAAAATGTTGGAAAAGTTTAATATGAATATTTTTAGTGTAGCGCAAAAATTGATAAAGTTAATCATGTTAAATTAAATCAATTATTAATTTGAAATCAAAACACGTTCAAAGGTTAAATTGGCTTCAAAGATCAAATCTGAATCATGCTAAATAAATTCAGTAACCAAATTGACTATTATTCCTATAAAATATGTAAAACTTTTGATAATGATTGTGACCCCTTGTTGAGTGTTTAAAGGGAATTAATATCCAAAGATTGAACTTGAAACCGTTAATTGAGAGAGAAGTGATTCTGCCATCTCATCTCTCATATATTTTTTATATGCTTATTTTAAATTAATAAAGATATTTGTAAATAATTGTCTATTTGTATAAGTTTGAAATAGAATAATAAAAAAAAAGGAAAACACAAACTTTGACCAATTTTTTTATTTTATTTTTTTAGATAATTGTGGCTTGCATTTTGAGCGGTACATGTGATAAGATTTTAAATTTTGAAATAAAAATCAATTTATCCCTTGAATTTTTTAAATAATATAATTTGCTCTAAATTGGCTTCTCCTTTTCAATTATTAGAAGAAATTTGCACAAAATAAGCAAAATTCCACAATTTTTAAGAAAAAATAAAAAATACAAATTTTAATTGATACTATTCAAAAATAAAAAAATAAATAAAATAATAATAAAATACATTTGGTTTTCTAAATTATTTTTATAATCAACACTTTTATACTTATGTTTTTGAAAAATTATTATAACGTCCTTAACATTTGTTTCAAAATAATTATTAAATACCTCTGTAAAAAAAGTCAGCTCTTTTTACCAGCTAGACTATTATTTAGACTTTTTGATAAAAAAAAATGCCGACTTTCTAGATGAAATGACCAACAAAAGTCGGAGATATTATAATAATTCTCTAAAAATAAAAGGATAAAAATGTTATTAATTAAAATATTATGTCAAGACAGAGGACAGTTAAGGGAAAAAAAAAGACAAGTGGCTTTTACAAATCTCTTTAAAGCTTTCTCTCAACCTCTTCAAATCCCCATTATCTTTCATTAAAGATTTAGGTGGAGGACATTAGAGATATGGAGGTAGGATAAATGGCGATGGTGCTAGATGATGATTGGTGGTTGTTTGTTCCAATGGTTGGTTCTTTGTATTTGAATGTTTGGCAAAAGAGAAAATCAAATTAGAAAGTGGAAGAAAGATATGCAGAACGATGTTATTTTGAAAATTGATCCTTTTTTTTATTTTTTTTAAATTTTAAATAAAAAATTTTTATCAATTACAATATATATATATATATATATATATATATATATAATTTAATGTGAGTTAATATCCAATTTCAATAGAGACTGATTGTTTATTATTGGTGGTTCAAGCATTAAATTCTTCACAATGTGCTTCGTCTTATTTTTCTCTAATGATTAGTCATTGTAAAGCTGTTATTAATAAGTTGGAAGGAGTTTCTTATGATTTTGTTAGGAAGCCGCGAATCAAGTGGTTCACACAGTTGTTAGAACGACTAAGTTTATGTCTGATTTTGAATTGACGTATGTCTCTTTCTTTTTTGTTTGATAACTTGTTGTTTGATATTAAATATTTTTCTTTTTTTTTAGAAAAGAAAAGGAATTATTGTTTGATATTAATAATATGCGCTAAGTGGAACTTTTATTTAAACAAATATTATTTATTATTTTAATATATTATTGAAAATATTAATTAAATTTTAAAAAATATTTTATATTAAATTATTATTTTTTAATAACTATAACAAAATGATTAAAAATATTAAAATAAATATTAATAGTTTTTTATAAGATTAATAAAGTTTTAATATAATATAAATACAAATTAGCTATATGTCCGAATTAATTGACTTTTCAATGAATTAAAATGAAAAGTTCTCTAACGCAGGAAGTAGGAATTTTCAACTTCAAATCTGCCAGTTATTCTTCAAAAGAAAAAACCCATATATGCTTAAGTTATATTAATTACAAATTACCTTTCATCATACTCATTTTTTTTTATGTAAACCACAGGTATTCAGATCCTATTATCAGAATTGCCTAATTTAGCTCAGAATTTAATTATAATTAAGGCTCTCTGTCTCTCTTTATAGGTATATTTAGTAAAAATCAAATCAAGAACTCCTCGTATTCATAGTCTACGTTACCTATTGAACCAGAACCCGTAGGTATTCATCATAATGACCACTTTAATGTTTGCTTGAGCAGCTCCATCACTTTGAAGCTTATCTAACTTTTTATCAACCAATTTCTTCTCTCCCTCGATATTTAATCCTCAGACAGCATTAAGCGTCTCACCTAATCGATATGGTTTCTCCATCACAAGCATTGAACTTTCCTCACAAACATAAGCTGCGAACATCAGACTCTCAAAGGAAGAGTCTTTCACCCCCAAGTATTCATAAAACATCATCGGGGGCAATACCAATTCTTTTTTGCAATAATACAATTTAGATTTGCACCCAATTTTTCCTGTTGCACCAGTGACTAAAACTGCCTTATTCTCAAGAAACTGGACAATACTTCCCAACTTCATTGCTACACAAAACTACAATGGATGATGACATATAATTAAATTTTTTGTCTAGTCTTTAACAAATATTTATAGTTATATGTAACTGTCCTGCAAGCTGCTAAGTGGTTGGCAGTTTTACATAGCTTTAGATCCAATCATGGAAAAGTAAAAGTACTTGCCATGATTATGTATGTATTGAAGGATTGCCATGATTTACGTGGACTCCTTATTCAGGAGCCAACATATATATATATATTTAAATCATTTTATCCTATGTATAATCTTGGCGAATCCAGCGTTCTTTAATTGGTCTTCTTTCTAATATAAAAAGTGAGAAATCTCATAGTTTGAATATTTTTTATCTCAAGAGTTTTCACCAAAAAATTAAAAAGTAAAATACATGCACATAAGACTGTCAGACTGTCTAATGATAAATACAAATATGATCTTATAATAGATTCATGTTAATTTTTATTGGATAGTATTAAAAAAATGTAAAATACATTATTAAGACAATTAATTTTTTACATCTTCACGTCCGGTTTAACAACAAAAACCACAAATTTATCATAACTGGCTGTCCCTCCATTTACTGCGTGGACTATAATGTATATTCTTATTCAAATAATAAATATTTTACATATCAACTATCTATATAAAAATATAAAAGCTAAAGCTTAATTGTCCAAGCAACGATGTTTAGAAAACTAATTTAATGAGTTGGAATCAAAAAGAAAAAAAAACAAATACATAAAAGTCTTTCCGTCTCAAAGTACAAATCATTTTTTAAGCGATGCCCAAAATATAAATTGTTTTGAATGTTTTAAAGAATAATAAATGATTTTTTTTTCAATTTTAGCTTTGTTTATATTAGATACAGTATAATAATGTGAGATAAAGAGTTATTCGGTCAAATTACTCTTAATTTTGTTATAATTTTAGAAATTAATTACTTACTTAACTCTGCAAAAATTTTATTTTTATTTTACTTTTTAGATTTTGAAGTTACAATGAGATATGTTGGGATTTTTTTTATCATTTATTTTTAAATAGTTGTATTAATTTGTATTCTTGGCTTAACTAGTATTTATAAGAAATTCTTTTTTTTTTTGGTAATATAAAGGGAAAAAAGAAACACTAGCTAACAAACAGATCGGGTGTGACCCACGCCCATAACATCATGCATCAAGCAATGACTCATTCCTGGAGGAGAGAACAAAAGGTCCGCATTCCAGGAGGGCACACAGCTGCGTGCCTAGAGAGCCAGTCGGCAGAACCATTTGCTTCTCGGTAGGTATGAAGAATCTGAAATTGAGGGGAGGAGCATAAATGTTGCCTTATCAGGTCAGCAGAACCACCTGCTGCTAATGTTTTTAAGTGTAATAAAGATGCTGCACTTTTTAATGAGAAAGTTGTATGGGTTTTGAGGACGGTTGAGTTGATATTGGTTTATCTGCTAAGTTAGTTGGTTGGTTTGTCTTTTCCCAAGTTAGCAGGAGCCTTAAATCTTCGTGATCGAAGTGCTGCATTGGATTAAAAGACAAGGATATGGTTGTGGAGTTAGATGCTTTTATTACAGGTTCTTAGTTCCTTTCATTCTACGTAATTTGGTTATGAATTAGAACTAGAAGATAAGACAAATTTATTGTGCAGTTCGTTTCATTACAGACTTTATCTAACTTTACTAGCTCTACTCCATTGGAGCTCGTAGTTTGTTAATATTCCTGCTAGGATTTTAAAGTGGTTGTTACAAGAGGGATGGATGGAACGACATTATTCCTCCCTTTAAAACACTAGAGAGAGACGTTTTGACCGCAGTCATGGGCCTGCCTAACGAGCTTTGCTTCAGTTTGTATAGAAAAAAATATAAATTATATCAATAAATTAATGACAATATTAATCGAAAAAATTGAATGGCCAAATCGGTTAAAATGAGCAGAGTAAAAGACGAAATGTCACGACAGACTAAAAATATAATAATTTGAAAAAATATTTTTTAAAATGCTGGGAGATAATTGTATTTCAAAATATAAAGAGACGTAACAGTAATTTCTCCATAAAATAAGTATTCTAATATTACACTACACCAACAAACATGTTTATATACAATAAAGCCACCAGGGCAATACAATCCACTAACAGAAATGTTACGTCGTGAAGAATTAAGCCTGAGGCATCACCCTTACCATTAGGACTGGAAATTGTGAGTACCAATGTAACTGTTAGTGTACAACTATTTATTGAATGGTGAATTAAATATGAATGTGGTTTGTTAGTAAATGTCATATCACAACTTGATTTCTGGATGATTCTTCACCACAAGTCCGTCTCATGCATAATCAGACACGGAAGGTCAAGTAGTTCTCAGATTGCACTGCACATTATATTTCTCAACTTGAAATATCACTCAAAAAAAAAAAAAAAAACCGAGGAAATGGAAACTGCTGAGATTTGAGAACGCTCTCTTCCTCTACCTAACCATCAAAAACCTTGAAATAGTAATTCCAAACCATCTTTACAATAATCTTAATCTTTTTTCTTTTTTCTTCATTTTTAAATTTATCAGAGCTGCTTGTTGTTATTCAGGATTGTAAACACGTTTTTACTAGTAGATTTAATATTGCTAGAAGATGGATTAGAAAACAAGCTCATAGAGCAATTCGTTCTCTTGTTCAATATGCTTAAAATTATGCTTGTCTTAGCAAATAGGAGATTTAGTTCCGATTTTTCAAATTATTAGCTTTTAATTTTAAAATAATAAGAAATAAAGTTTATTCGATAAACCTATATCATATGGGTGGAAAAAATTTGCTTGGATTGTATTGATTGCTCCACTTGTGAACCAAACCAAATCAATGGAATTAAAAAATTTTTAAAAATTGTTCCGATTTTATATTTTTTTTTTAAAAAATATGATCAAAAATACTCTCATTTCAATTGATAACCGCAATCTTGTAATGATAAGAATACACTATACACACTTTCAAGGTCCAAAGACTCAATAATAAACTTATTACAATGTAGTAATACATGAAAATAATATTTCTTTTAACTCTTAAAAATACATAATTCACTAAATTAAATCGATGATACACTTGAAAGACACTTCTTAAAATATATAATCAATTCTGCCATGAGGAAAACATACCCTTTAAAAGAACAGTCTGAAAATAATTAATAATAAAAGAAAACTATATAAGACCTTTAATTTCCCCCTTCTAATGGTTATCATTTAACCACATATTTTACGACGCCAGGAATATGAATATTTACGAAATAATTCTCCCAATCGATGGATTTTGGATCGAAGTAGAACAAATCAGTCTCCACACCATTCTCTTTCGCTGCCATTCGCAATTTTTCTGTGTTCATATCATCAAATCTGCAAATTGTGATAAAGTAAATTAAAAATGAAATATTTGGTAACTTAGATATAAATCATTTTGTAAAAATCAATCACAGGATACGTACACTCCCTTGAAGAACAAGTATGGCCTGTAAAGTTCCACCAGTCTCATAACATAGTTGATTTTCCTACTCAGATCACTGTACATGCCCTCAAAATGATTACAAAATGCTGTATTTGCAAATTCCAATCCCTGTATTAAAAGAGATAAAAGAGAGATTAGATAAAAAACTACAGATTAATCAATTCAAATATTATTCTCCCTCCATCCTAAAAAAAAATAGTTAATTTTCTTTTCTCACACAAATTACGAAATGGAAGTTATTATGATTAGAGACAATTTTATCCGTATTACTTTCCGATGATATCCATCTTAAATAATAATTGCAGCAATTACTATATTGAAATGATAAAAATTATATTGATAACATAAAATGTGAACTAAAAATTGCAATTAATGAGAACGACCAGCATTTATGACTTTTAAAATTTAAGATGAAAAAAATTGAAGAATAATAGGTGGTGTTTATGAATGTAAACCTACTTGTTAATTAATATATGTTTTTGAAGTAATACTCTACCTGGGAAAAGTTAGAAATTAACGAAAATAATTTAAAATAAGATAAAATTTGATAAGGACACGATAGATAATTTAAAAATGACTATAATGTAAAAGAAAATATTTTGAAACAGGCAAAAATGAAAAGACCGAATTATCTTTTTGAGATAAATTGAGTATCTAGCATTTTTTTTTTTTTCCGAAGAAATAACAAACCTTCAGCAATAGCAAGTAACGGAGAGCCATGTATCTGTGAAAGCTATTCATGTTGTCTAAGACTTTAACTTTACCAACTTTGACAGGTTTCCCATCTTTACCACTCCATGGTTTTCTGGTAAAGTAGCTTAACGCATAATCCTGAAGGTGACAGTATCTAATAGGATTTCTAACTGAGGAACCCACTTGATAAATTGCATTATCACTTGGTTCATTAGCATGAGCCACCATTGCTACAATTATCGCATTCACCACAAAATCTCCTGGTATCTGCAATATTTATACTTAATCTATAAATTTTTACCATCAAACAAATTACTAGGTCTAAAAAAATAATCTATATTGCACAGAAACAAACAACGTGGAAACACTAAAATGCGATAATGTTGAAATACATTAATAGACACCAGAAGTGAAACACATAATTATAAAAAATTGTCTAATATCATTAATTCTTGAGGAAAATTGGATTTTTTTTTTAGGAAAAAAATAAATTAAAAATTCAACTCACCACATCAACAATTCCATTAATATCACCAAGAAAGCATGTAAGTCTTCCTTTCGCATAACCAACAGCCAAACTGTCAATTGTTCTACAGCAAGAGATAAAGATAAACACATTAATAATCTGTTATTTTCCTTCCGTTAATCTCTCAAGAATCAAACAGATACTTGAATACAAGAACTAATTATATAACCATAAGGAGAATAATAGTGACATACCTGACACCTTCAACCCAACCAGGGAAGGGTTCTTTGTAAGTGCTGGTTACAATAGTAGGTCTCACGATGACAACCGACATATTGTCCTTTAAGTGTCCTACAAGCATCTCTGCCATTGCCTTCGTAAACACATAAGTATTTGGCCATCCATACACGTTTGCCCTAACGATAAATGTCAATTAGTACACTAATAAAAAGATTTTTTTTTTCTTTTAAGCATATAATCCAATTCCATTTCAACGGTTAGAAGAAAAATTAATCACTTTTAAATCAAAAGGCGATTATATTAAAAACTCTCATTTAAGATACTAATTTCACGATTAGATGGTAAGATCACAAAATAAAATTTAGTGTTTCGACCACTGATCAAACTGTCTTAAAGTTCAAAACACTGTTGGACCATTCTTATCACTCATGCATTACTTCTATCATCTGTTGAACCACATCTAATAGTTGTTCAACTACTTCTTTTAATAGTGTTTCTGAGCTGTGGCGTGTGGGTTAGTGTCACTGTCAAAACGTGAATGCTTTAACCTTACTTTGTACTATTCTGTCAAGATAATAAATGTCATTTAAAAAAAATTAATTTTGGATATTATGGTTCTTCCTTTCTTGTCGGATTCTACTAAATACTTGATTCTGAGAGATTCAATTAAATAAATAAAATTTTCTTTCCTTCACTTATTTAGAAATGAAAAAATATAAGAGAAAAGCAAATAAATTATAAGCCCCATCATCTATATTCTCTCCAACCTAAGAAGAAAGTTGAAATTCTACTTATTGCTTAGTGTAAATTTCTTTTATTTATCTTTTTCAATTATAAAATATCTTGTTGGAAAAAATGTAAATCACTTTGTTATGATTTTAATTTTAATATACACGAATTATAAATTTACACATAATCTCAGATATTGGGTATTAATTCTAAGAATCAAATCATAAAAACCAAAAAGATTTGTTATTTTGTTTATTTAGTTTCTTTTTTTTAATAGCCAGAAGGTTTCAATTCAATACCTTCAAACGGTAGAGTCTAAATATTTTTTTCCTTTGCAATAAAATGTGCTTCCCAAATCAAGCATTACTTTATTTTCTTCATTTAATTTTACTATTTGCCGACAGTCTATAATGCGCTTTACCTGTTCAGCATATGTAGAGACAACGTGTGACTTGCTATATTGACTAGTTCTTATCCAATGGAAAAGGTTTAACCTAAATATCATTTCATTTCGAGACTTGACAAATGGTCAGATGAAAATCAAAATGATAATAATAATAATAATAATAATAATAATTACTTATCTAGCTTCAAACCTGAATTTATTATTAAATTATTCATCTATTTACTATTAGATTATGCCTTAATATGCATAATTTCATGTGTTTTGATTAAAAACTTAATATTTACAAACTAAGCTATAAGCAATTGCATAAATGAAAATTGACATTGCAATATCCAGACAAATTTTATTTATAAGGTCAATAGCAAATGAATTAATCTCCTATGTATAAAGCTTGTAAAAACTAAAACTATGTGGTGCAAACTATAAGGAATCTCGTATCTCAAATTATGAGTTCACACTGCGAGTATATTAATAAATTTAATTCCCTAAGGCCAAAACAAAAACCATGAACGTTTGTTCTATCAGTAGATTGGTACCTTATCCTCCGCGTTTCAAAATTTATATTATTATAATTTCAAATTTTGATAAAACTTAATTAATAAAAATTTTATCTTATTCATAATCATATTTAAAAAATAGGCTAATATAATTTCTCTCTCATCATAAATGTATATCATTGCTCTATGATAAAACATTAGGCTATCCCAACTGACAATCTCAAATTTGTATCAGTGCTACGATAAAACATTAGGATATTCCAACCCACAAATACTTGTCATATTTGAAAAAATAACTTGTTTTAAAATATTTATAATATTTATGGTCTCAAAGAGTAATAAATATTTTTTTCTATGTTCATACTTTATATATGACTAATAATTATTATTTTAATTTAATAATTTTTTTAGAAAATTAATATTAAATTAAAATAATATAGTCAATTTACTCGAGAATTTATTATAACTTAGACATATTTTATGATTTTTTAAAAAATATAAAATTTTAAATGTGATAAGTATTATGGATCTGAGATAGTATTAATTAACTTAATTAGACTTTGAACTTATAATCTTACATGCTTATAAATTTGAAAACAATTCAACTGTAATTTAGCCAAAATTTATTAGTTATTACTATTATTATTATTTTGGTGGAGCGATTTTTTGTGTTTCAAACTGTAGTATTTACATTAAATCTTTTTCAATGTGAGTGTATTATATATTATTGGCCAAATGAATAAATTTACCGTTATATTTAATAAAAAAAAATTTTATGACACCTCAAATTTTACGAGAGACCTATTATACCATTGAAGTTATGAATTTTGGCAATATTGTACCTTTCTCTATACAGCAATAGGTGTTTTTGGCAGTTATGTGCAAAACATTGGCTTCACATGTGATTAATATATTCTTTGAAATAATAATTTTCACATTATAATCTATGGAGTATTTAATGGATCTAATTTTTCTAAATTCGAATATTTAATAAAATAATTTTTACAAATTAAATTATTTAATGCATACAATTTTATAAGTTAAAATATTCAACTATCAATGAAAATAAAAATTACTGGTGCTATAAAGTTTTTATAGATAACATATAAGAGTAAATTTATACATTAGGTCAAACACGTGGATATGTGTAGTGAAATGTGTGTGTGTATATATAGGAATATATTGGACCAACCTTTGGATGCCCATATCTTTCATGGCTTCCTTGATAGCTTGAGGAGTGGCCCCTTTTGCTTGAAGTTCATCTAATTTGAGATCGACCAGCTTCTTCTCTTCATCAATGTCTAATCCAGAAACTCCATTAAGCGTCTCTCCATGTCGACATGGATTTTCTAGTATCAGTCCTGCCTTTTCTCCAGAAATATAAGCTGAAAAATATGGACCACCACCCTCTTTATTCTTTTCATTCTAAGATTAATTTAATCGTATTTAACTCATTAGTTCTATATATATTGTTTCTATATGTATATTAATAATATTATTAACTTCTGTCGGAAAAAAACATTTAAATTACGTTTTCTGAGCAATAATGTAACCAAACTTATTTCTAATATTTTCGCGGAACGCATCTGGTTAGATACATGCATTGTTATTCTTACTCACTATTATTATTATATCAGAAAAAAATTGGACGTAATCATATAGATAATCTTACCAGTGGAGACATGGATAAGAACTTTGAGTTTAACACACTTCTTGGCAAAACACATGACATGCTTAACTCCAATTGTGTTGACATCAAGTGCCACATCGTATCTGAATAAAATAATTAATTGAAAATCAACTTATTTTATTTTCTAAAAATAATTTTGCTAATTATTATTATTTTTTTAATCATACCTTTCATCAAAATTTGTTGTTGCTGCTAAATTAACAATAACATCCAGTTCTTTCCACATCTCCTCTCTCAAACTGGATTCTTTCACTCCCAAATACTCATCATAAGATATGTCACCGGTGAGAAGGACAATTTTTTCATTGATAAAAGAATTTAGATTTGCACCCCATTTTTCTTTCAGTACTCTAAACAAGTCCTTCCCTATAATCTGAAATTTTTTTTAAAAAAAACAAAGAAAGAAAAGATGATGACACCAGAAACCCAAACATATATACCTATTCAGTTCAGTACAAGTGATCGAGTGTGTGTCTTGTAATAATAAGATGGCATAAATTTGAAAAGCATTGATATTTGTTTCCTTATAAGAATTTCAACATCAAAAATTGTGAAAAGGAAAGTTTCCAAACCAAATTCCACGTGTCTTTCAGAAAAAGAAAGAAACTTTTTGAAGAGAAGTAATGGAAAAACTTGCTTAAGAACAATATAATTCGATTTATATCTTCACACTTCTGGGAAGAAAAAAAAAAAGGCTTACAACAGAGAAAAGCTGTTAATCAGCTTAAAATGGCTTATACAAAATAATTTAAACATACCTTTTTCTTTTAAGAAAAGAAATAAAGATTTCCCTTAAAAATTTCTTCAACTGTTTTACCTCATTTTGGAATCGTTGACAGGCAGACTTAACATCTGTAGCTCTCAAAAGAAGGTACAACTTCTGCACATTTGGTTGCACTCTTAATATTTTCTCCACGAAAACTGCACAACAGAAAATAACCCATAGATTAATTTTATACTGAAAAGGAACAAAATAAAAATAAAGAAAGAAAATGATGATCTGTACTCTTTGCTAAAAACCCAGTTGCACCAGTGACCAAAATATTCTTGTTTTCAAGAAATTGAAGAATGCTTCCAAACTCCATTTTCAGAGAGAGAGAGAGAGAGAGAGAGACGAGGTATTGAATAGGTGGGTTCGTATATTTAAATGAAAAAAGAGGACACTTTTGGTTTTGCCAAAATTCAAGTCCCGTTTCATATAAGGTAGAGAGGAGACAATTATAGTGAAGTGGAGTACACGCTTTACATGGCTAATTATCTCCTTTCTTTGGTAGTTAATGTCATCTATTGAATTTTATTTACCTGTCCATATTTCTATTTATATCCATATCTAAAATTTATTATTTACAGAATTGATAGAAAAATAATTTATTCAATTTTTACTGCATATAATTTATAATTTATAAATTAGAAATTATAAACTGCAAAATACAGAGAAACAAATGTTTTTGTGTGTACTAAATATGATTTACATTTTGTAAATTATAAATTAAATCTTCAAAAATTTACTTTTTTATCTCAATATTACTGAAATTAAACAAAAAAATGAGAGATTTTAAATTTAAATTTCGTAGTCAAATTTAACAACAAAAGAATAAATCTTTTTAGTTTTTTTTCCATTTAGTTTTAGGAAAAATTAGAGTTTTCTTATAATTTTTTTTATTAAAAAGGATTTTGGCTTTCATATAGAATTCAAATTGGTGAATTTAGAATTTTCAAGGCAATTTTACTATCTATACATATTGTTTTAAGTTTAAAATTTGATATCTCAAAGTCCAACTTTTCATGATTGGTATTTTGCCATTAGAGTCTATGGTAAGACTCAGACGTGAATATACAGTCCGTTTCCATGTGAGAGTTTTTTTTTAAGTATATAATTCATTCATTAATTAATAATAATAATAATAATAATATCAACTATCACTAATATTCAATTAGACTAAATACATAAAACTTACTATCATAATTACAATTAATAGAGAATTCTTTTATCTTTTAACAAATTTAAAAAAAATATTATTTATATTTTTTGAATAACAAAACCAAAAATAAAAAATAAAATATTAGATTTTTCCAGTTGAATATGACTTAGACAACATATATAAATCTTTATAGCAGTAATTTATCATTTAATTGATTGGATGATAAAATAATGAATTCCTGCTATAAAGATAAAATAATGATGAAATGAAGATAAAAAATTTGGTTTGAGGATATGAATTTCTGGTGCGGGATGGTGGCCTACGCAAACAGAACATGCGGCAACGCAATACACAGAAAAGGAAACATATGCGTCGTCATGGCCATAAATTGTACCCGTTCTAACCTAACCTAACCTTTCAAAAATTTATAGCAACAACTGCCTGCGAACGCGTGTGTCAGTGTTTATCTATAATTATGTGATAGTAATAATATGGTCTACGATATGAAGAGCGAGTCAACTGGTAAAATATATTTAAATTTTATGGATGATTTCTGTAAAATGGAGAATTTAATTCATGAAAAAGACAACTCCTGAGATCCGTTTCGAATAGATAAACTGTGATTGTAAAATTTATTTATAAATTTGTCATATTTGATATGCGATAATTTAAAATAAAAAATTTAATTAAATTTCACAAAATTATGTTTGAAATAAATTTTTAAATGAAAATTCGTTTGTCTTTATTTCTTATAACACCCTTGATATAATAATTTAATAAAAATAAATAACAAACATCAATTATATTTATTATGTACATTATAATAACTTGTCATCTTTTTATTAAAATATAAATAATAAATTTCATATAAATAAATATACTAATATTTCACGCTAATTAATTAATTATATAGGCAGTAATATTCATAATAATTATTATTTTTAATTGACATAAAAAAATTTATTGATTTAAGTAATTAATTTGAAAACTAGAAAATATTAAGAATGTTTCTATTGTTTTTAATTGCTGTTAGGTCCGCAACAAAATTAAGATAATAATTACAGCAGCGAAATAATAAAATATGATATATAAAAATTTATGTGTTTTATGGGATAAATTCCGAATATTTCTTCCACTATTCAAAATAGTATGCTTACAAAGAGATTAATACAAATTGGATAAAAATAGTGGCAATCACAGTGTTTTTTAAAATAGCCAAAAATAATTTCTTCACTATTTTGTTACTCCCATTTTAGAAAAACCTTTTCCTAAAACTGAAATTTCTTTCTTTTTCTTTCTCTCGTTTTTGCACATTCTCACTTGCACACATGTACATCTATTTATAACAAAAAAAGATGAATAAGTAAAAAATATTTAGGTGAGGTAGTTCATCAACTAAAGAAAAAAGAAAAAGAAGAAAAAAAAAGGGGGCGGTGCCTATTTTAATGGGACCCACGTCAACAAATATCCTCCTCACATTTAAGTGGATAGGTTATTTTCCTGCAAGCAACAAGCTTCTCCATAAATAAAGCTTTAGTCATCATATCAAAGCTATTATCATCGATGCGTATTTTCTCAAGTTGAAATGCTTTCATCTGTAGCATATCTCAAATTCAGTTATACCTCACATCAATGTGCTTTGATCTGGAATAAGAAGTCAAGTTCTTGCTAAGATGAATAGCGCTCTGATTGTCACAGAATAACACATACTTCTCTTGTTCAAAGCAAATTTCTATAGGAATTTCTTCATCCACAGGAGCTCCTTACTAGCTTCTGTAATAGAAAAATGCTTAGTCTTGGTGGAAGATAATGCAACACATTTTTATAACTTTGATTGCCAAGACACTGTTGCCCCTACAAAAGTCATCAAGTATCCAGAAGTGGATTTTCTATAATTAATATTACCAACCATATCTGCATCTGTGTATCCATCCAACACAGGTTTACCATCAACAAAGCATAAATATACTTTAGGAGTGCCTTTGAGATACTTGAGAGTCCATTTTATTGCATTCTAGTGTTCTTTACCCGAATTGAAGAGAAATGGAACTAATGACACCAACAGCATGAGCAATATCCGAAGTTGTGCATACCATGACATACATCAAGCTACCAACCGCGGATGCATAAGGCACTTTCTTCATCTCTTATTTATCTTTCTCACTTGAAGGACATTGATTGAAACTTAACTTGAAGTGACTTGCAAGTGGAGAGTAAACTGGTTTCGCATTGCCCATGTTGAACCTGTTGAGCACTTTCTCAACGTACTTCTCTTGAGACAACCACAATTTTCTATTTTCTATTCTTTTTGTCTCGAGAGATCATCATTTCGAGAATCTGTTTTGTAGGTCCTAAATCCTTCATTGCAAGAGACTTGTCAAGATCCTTTTTCAAGCTATTAATTTTCTTATTATCTTGGCACACAATTAACATATCATCCACATATAATAAGAGAATAATAAAGTTTCTATCGATTAACTTTTTCATAAATACACAATGATCAAAAGTAGTTTTGTCATACTTGTGGTTCACCATGAAGGACTCAAACTTCTTGTACCATTGCCTCGAAGCTTGCTTAAGGCCATACAAGCTTTTCTTCAATCTGCATAGTCAGTGCCCTTTTGCTTTGACTTGAAATCCTTTAGGTTTCTCCATATAAATTTCCTCCTCTAACTCACCATGGAGGAAAGCAGTCTTCACACCAAGTTGTTCAATCTCCAAATTCATATTGGCTGTCAAACTAAGCACAACCCAGATAGAAGCCATCATGACCACTGGCGAGAAAATTTCTTCAAAATCAACTCCCTTCTTCTAATCGAATCCTTTCACAACCAGTCTTGCCTTGTACCTTGGCTGTGAGTTGTTCTCTTCAGCCTTCAATCTCAACATCCATTTGTTCTTCAGTGCTTTCTTGCCCTTAGGCATTTTCTCCAATTCATATATATGGTTCTCATGCAAGGATTTATTCTCATCTTTTATGGCTTTCCATCACTTTTCTTTGTGACTAGTATTCATGGCCTCTTCATAGTTTTCTGGGTCTCCCCCGTTAGTCAACCACACAAACTCACCGAAAGAGTATCTCTGGGAAGGTATTTTGCCTCTTGTAGATCTTCTTAATTGAGGTGGTTGTTCTGTAATGGTTGGCTTTACGTCATTCTGTACAGGTTCACCATCATCTTTTTGCTCCTTTCCTTTGTCACCTTATGGTACTGTAGGAAGTTCTTCATCAAGATCAACAGAAAACTCATTGACAGATTTTGGCTTTTCATTTTTCTCAAAGTCTTCAATGTTTTGGTCTTCTAGGAACACTACATCTCTACTTCTTACAATCTTTTATTCAATTGGATCCCATGGCCTATGTCAAAATTCTGTGTATCTATAACCCATGAAGATACATTGCTTTGACTTAGAATCAAGCTTGGATCTTTTATCTTTGGGAATGTGAACAAAAGTGATCATATGAAAAATCTTTCCCTATCCATGTCTTTTCTAGTACATCTCCATTAAGAAAATCCAAAGGAGAAAGGTTAATCAAGTAAACTCCAGTCGTCATTGCTTCACCCCAAAAGCTTTAAGGAAGTTTGGTGTGAGAGAGCATACATCAAATCCTTTTAAAAAGGGTTCTGTTCATTCTCTCAGTAACTCCATTTTATTATGAGTTTTAGAAACTCTCTTCTCAAGTCTGATACAGTGCTCCTTATAATATTTTTCAAATGGTCCTCTGTACTCACCACCATTGTCAGATCTGATACAACTTAACTTTTTTCTCATTTCTCTTTTGGTTTTGGTACGAAAATATTTGAACACACCTAGCACTTGACCCTTTGATTTTATAGGAAAGGCCCACACCTTTCTAGAGTGATCATCAATGAAAGTACACATAATATGTGCAGCCTCCAATAGACTTATCAATCATAAAGCAAATATCAATACATACCAAATCTAAAATATCAAGTTTTCTAGATAGAGAAAGGGATCTCTGAAATGAAACTGTATGTTATTTACTAGACAAAGAACCAGTGCAGGTCTTCAGTAGTGTACATGTCAAGGGTAGGATCTTCTTTTTTGTGAGAGACTCAAGTCGCTTCTCACTCAAATGACGAAGTCGTCTGTGCCATAACTCTATAGAGGAATCTTCAGCTGCATTCATAATCCCTGTACAATTCTTAGCTTGGGTATGATAAAGAGTATTCTGCTTCTTTCCTTTGCCAAATATCAAGTTACCTCTTAAAAGCCTCCATATACCATTGGCAAATCTCTTAACCAAAATCATCAAGCAGATGAATAGAGATTAGATTAAAGCGTGCATCAGAAGTGTACCTCACATCTTCCAACCAAAGTTTATGGCCAACATTGGTTTTAATACATACTCTCCCAATACTACAATGTTCAACAAGAGTACCATTTAATATTTTGACATGATTGAAATTTCCAAGAATGAAAGAGATAGAATACTCCTTCTTAAAAGCAATATGGTATGAACATGCTGAATCAAGCACCCAAGTGGAATTTTGACTGTGGAAGTCTCATTAGTATTATCATGAGAAACATACGTCACCATCAACTAAAGCATCATCATCAATTGCAACTGAAGCTGACTCTATTTCGTCTTTCTCCTCATTTTTCTCCTTTGCATGTTCCTTCTTCCATTTCCTATAATATCTTTGCATGTGACCATGCTTGCCACAATAGTAGCACGTAATACCCTTTTTTGACTTGGATCTCCCCTTGACTTGTCACTCCTATCTGGATTTTGATGATATTTGGTTTTATTCCTCCCCCTTCTTTCTATGATTGCAACAAATGCTTTTGAATGGCTATTCGATTCTTGTTTCTTGTGCTTGACTTCTTCGTTTAGAATTTTATCCTTAATTGTATTTAAGGTTAGCTTTCCTTTAGTAACTGAGTTACTGAGCGACACAACTAAAGTCTCGCAGCTATCTGAAAAGGACTTAACAGAAGTAACGCTTGCACCTCATCATCTAGCATTAAATTCACGGTAGCAAACTGGTTCAAAATTTCTTGAAATTTATTCAAGTGTTCAAAAACATATATTCCTTCTTTGTACTTCAAATTCACAAGCCTTCTTATCATAAAGGCTTTGTTCTATACATTCTTCCATTCATACAGGTTCTCAAGCTTTGTCTATAATGAAAGGCTTTCATTTTCTGAGCAACATGGTGAATAATACTTAGGTCAATTCACTATTTGATTATCCGACATCCTTTTCATCAATTTTCTTCCATTCATTATCAAGTTTTTTTTTGTTGGCTTTACTCCTTTTAATTCAATAGTCTCAAACAGATCTTTGCAATCTAAAAGGTCTTTCGTTAATATCTTTCATATTGAATAATTTGATGAAGTGGGTTTAACCATACTGCCCATCAATTTGTCATCCATAACTTATTTATAGGATTTGATAAGTAGTAACCAAATAGGTAAATAGTAATAGTATACATGAGTAGTGATAGTAACAGTGAATGGTCCTGAGCTTAATAGTAATGGGCTATATAACAGTAGCTCTAATAGTAACTATCCACCATAAACTTTGACTTACTATTTTAATATTCATCACTTCATCATTTCTACAACTGCTTTCCGAGCGGACTATGCCAAAAGATTCATTGTAATTTTTTCTTCATTATTGTATATTTATTTTTTAAATATATCCATGGATCTGGTATTGGTCTTTGACTGAGTGGACTTTAAATCAAGTAGTAGTTCAAGAAAAACTTCTTTTTGATGTGGAATGTCAAACTAGGCTATAACCACAATGCATACATAGAAAAAAATTATTGACTATAATATTTGAACTTACTAAAACCGGTCTCTAATACCACTTGTTAGGTCTCGCAATAAAATTACGAGAATAATTATAGCAACAAAATAATAAAAAATGACACGTAAATTTATATGGTTCACCCTTAACTATTTTCGGGACGTCCAGGAGATAAACTCTGAATATTTCTTCCACTATTCAAAATAATAGGCTTATAAAGAGATTAATACAAATAGAATAAAAATAATGGCACTCGCAGTGTTTTCCAAAACACTCAAAAATAATTTCTTTACTATTTTATCTCTCCCTTGTTTTAGGAAAACCTTTTCCTAAAACTGAAATCTTTTTCTTTTTCTTTCTTTCATTTTTGTAGACTCTCACTTGCAAACACTCACATCTATTTATAATAAAAAAAAAAGATGAATAAGTCAAAAATGTTTAGGTGAGGCAGTTCATCGGCTAAAGAAAAAAAAACATGGGCGGTGCCCACTTTAATGGAACCCATGCCAATAATTGCATTTTATACTCAGTTTTAATAGTTTCTATTAGTTATATGCCCTATAGCCAATTAGATTGGTTATATTTTGGGATATAATATTTCATGTAATAAATATTTGATTATTAATAAAAGACATTTATTTATCTTTTATATTCTATCGATTGAATCTAGGTAAAAGATAAAGTCCATGAGACAATATTGCTTTACAAAATAAATTATAATGTGGTTATAATTATGAGTTTTATATTTGCATTGAAGCAATATCTCTAAATATTTCTAATCGATGTTCTCCTCATTATTGGATGATGATTAGAGCTGTTGAGACTGGTACATATTA
>CANUEX010022419.1:0-54453 GCA_948099535.1 Jatropha multifida
TAGTAAATATCATAAATATTGTTATGTTTCCAATTTCTTATAATGAGATAAAATTCCATTTTTATTTTATTAAGGCTCGTACTAACACCGAAAGAATGTAAGTAGATTTGATCATGGCCTATAGAAGCGCCACCCACCAATATCACACTCGTGGCCTATGCAAATGTGCAAGCAGTACCACAATAATAAGTGCGTCCACTTATTTATAAGGGCTGATAACCCTAGCATATGATCATAGCTCCACCAAATATAATGGGCTGATAACCCAAGCATGCCTACATATCACAAACATCTCATCATACCACATATCAATCAAGTATAGTAGAGCCACAATAATTTCATTCTTTCACAAATAATTCTCATTTCTCATCCACCATTTCTTATTCAAAATCTTTTCATAATTAACACTTTTTATTTCAAAATACTTCTACTTACAACTTATAAAATCCAACTAAATTAATTCATATTTCAAACCAAAAAACCACACCCTTATAATATCACCATTAAAAATACTAATTATTAACTTAAAATCATTTCTCAAATCCATCACCAAATTACTTAATAATAAGCTTATTTAAAACAAAATCAAGCTTGTAAATCAAAGAAATCAACATGCCCTTCACCTTAACATGTTTCGGCCACTTCTTTCAAAACTAATGGAAAATGTTTCTTTGCAAATCAATAACATAATTCTTAAGGAAAACCTTCTAAAAATCCATAAATCATTGAGAAATCAAAAGCAAGAACCAAAACAACAAGGCTCCCCTCTTAGAGAGGTTCGGCCAAAACTAAATAAAAGGGAAAGAAATGTTTCTTCTCCCATTTAGGCATCCCATCATGCTTAAATATCATAAAAAATCAAGCTTAAACATTCACATTCTCAATTCCCAACACAATTTCACATATTTCTCAAAATTTCATTCAAAACCTAAAAATCACAACTTTGAGAAATTGAAAGGGAATTGAAGATATTAATGCACTAACCTTAAAAAGAAGCTTTAACAAGCTTAGAACCTCTACTCTTTGGCCTTCTCCTTGCCCTTTGAGGAAGGTTGACTAATATCTTCAAAGTAGGAAGATGTTCACATTAACATCAAAATTAACAAAGAAAAGGAATGGAACATGATTTAATGCATCTATTGCATGCCTAATCCTTGAATTCTACCCATTAAATCATAAAATTCAAATTGCACAACTTACCTCTTTCAATGGCAACTTGAATTCTCCAAGCTTTTAATCCCCAATTTCAACTTTAATTACTTAGTTCTTAAAGATTAATTGTTTTTTTTTTTATTTAATTAGGTGGTTTTGTATTGATTTGTGGAGTAAAAATGAAAGAAATGGAGGAGGAAGAAGAAGGTAGAAATGGCATGGGTGATGCAGAAGAGAGGAGAGAGAAGGTGTAGATAAAATGGTGATAACCATTAAGTAGCAAAGTCAAACTTTGCTTCTCCATTTTATGCTAAATTTATGGCTAAGATTAAGTCTTTAGGTAATCTCATCCAATGACTCTCAATATTCCTCAAATAATTTACTTCTAAATATTACTTAACTCCACTAATTAATTAAATTAACTCCACAAAAATATTTCCTCATCTATTTCCTCAATATTCCACACTAAAAATTAATTTTCATAAGTTGCCGCAATTCGCTAGAAAATAATATTCATAAGTTGCCGCAACTCTTCGAAAATATTCATGAAATATTCTCTACCCACCTAAAACATGCAAACATGCTCCAAAAGTATTTAATAAGACAATAGACACATGTAATTTTCCTGACCGAAATAATACCAAGTTCCGGACTGGTGGTACTATTCACAGATCGGTAAATCACTATTGACAGTATCGAAAAATTAATCCGTTACAAGATAACTACAAGTTATCTTCACAAAAAGTGGAACACTTAATCAATCTTCGTTCAAGCTTCTTGACTTTGCGCTATAAGAATCAATACTTCATTGAGTCGTATAGCCCCCCACAGATTTAGTAGACAATTGGGTTATTGCCAAGATCTTCTTGGTAACATGGATATATCATTTTCGAAAGTGTGTTTGGAAACAGTTATACAGCTTTGGGAATCTTGCATTCATTTGGCTAGTGGTGCTAGACTAACCATTCTTTCAGTGAGGCTTGATAGTTGTTTCTCTTGTACTGAAGCATATAAAGATTAGTGGAAAATGGAATGGTCTAAAGCTTTACCTCAAGATGAGATGCCAAAGTTAAAAGCTATGCCAGAACTAATGAAATCTTCAAAGCCTTCCCGTCTGAAGAATTCAAATGTTGAGAAGAGTAGATGCATCCCTTTAAATCCTCCCCAAGAATCTACTATTGAGAAAGATAAGAGGGAGGCACCAATAATGTTAAAGTTGAAACCTCAAACAGCTACTGGTACTTCTACACAGAAAAATTCTCTTATAGAAGCTAGTGATGAGTCAAATCCCTCAAATAATGGCATCTCCACCCAAGGTGCAACAACTCTAAAAATAGTTGAAGAAACATTGGCTTCCCATTCCAAACAAAGGCGCTCTAAAAGGAAGATACTTAATTCATCTCCTTCAAATGAAGAGAAGCATGATTCCGACCGTTGTTGGAAAAAAATAAAGAGAAACAAGCAAGCTTCGTCAGCACAACAGCTTTATGATGCTGATGACCCGATAAGCTTCTTTTCTATTCTCTTTTTTTTTTAAAACTTTTTTTTTACCCCAATCTCTTGAATCCTTTTTTTTTTAATTTCTTATTGCAGATGGGTTTCAATGACGTGATTTGTGATGAGGAACCTTGTGCACTGCCTGTAGATAGCATGAGTTCTATACTTGGGCCAGCCTCTTTCGATCTTCCCTTAATTACTGCGAAGGATCTTGATGGAAATCCTCCATTGAGAGAATCTAGCACTGGTCACTATAGTGGAAAACTACAAGATACTCATCCTGCTACTTCTGAAATGTCTACATTTTGTGGTAATAATTTTATGACTGATTGTCGCTGTAAAGTTTCAGTAATGGCATGGAAGGGATTAAGAGCCAAAATTGGTCAAACTTCTATAGCACATGTTCCTTCTCTTGCTGAACAAGCCCATATAATATTTGATGGTATTGAAAAAGGAGAAGGATTTGATACCACCATCTTAAGAGAGCAGTTCACGGGCTACCTTAAGCTTATAAATGATTTCTTACAGCTGAAATCATCTTTTTCTTCAAGTGTTTCATCAGAATTTCAGCTGAAGGAATTGGAGAAGTTAAAAGGGAAACTAGATGATTCTTTAAATCTTGAGAAAGAGGCCATTGCTAATGCTTCATTTGTTGAGGATGAACTTGCCAAAATTAAGGAAGAACTGGCCAGGCTAACTTCAAGGAAGAAAGTACTTGAGTCCTCCTTAGAAGGTATGAAGAGTGATATCTTGGAGAAATAAAGCATGGTTTCTCAAGCTTGTGAGGAAATATCCAAAGTTGAAGCTATACCAGTCCGCAGTGAAGAAGATGAGTAATCTCTCTCTGAGTTGCAAAAGCTTCTTTCTGATAAGTGCATTGAGTTAGAGCAACTTTAATGGAATCCATAGAGGCTTTTTTTTTTAGACTTTGCTTAGTTTTTTTTTTGTATGAATGTAATCAAATTCCTTCATTATTAATAAAATTTGATTTCATTAATTACTCATCACACTTATTCTTTTTTGCTCAATTTTGATTTTTTTTGCAACTGTACTTAGCAAAATACTAAGCTGCCTACGTACCTTCTTTTTGGATGGATCAAGTCATAACGTAGTTCAATTTTTTTCCTTTATTTTATGTGCATATGACTGAACTTAGTATAATACCAAGCTGGCTATGTACCTTTTTTTTGGAAGGATCAAGTTATATCGTAGTTCAATTATAAGATTTTTTTATTTTTTTTTATTATTAGTTGTTCACAGTTTTAGCTCATGCAGGCTAGGAGCGCTATCGAGCTTCTAGGAGTAGTATCTCTTCAAAAACTTGCCATTGATTGGCTCGATCCTCACTCCATCTTGATCAACTATCTTGTATGCTTCATTTGAATAGACCTCTTGAACTACATATGGTCCGTCCCAGTGTGAAAGGAACTTATTGCCCATACGTCGTGACATAATTATTGGTCTTCTCACTACTAGAACCAGGTCACCAACTTGAAAAGAGCGAATTCGCACCTTCTTATTAAAAGCTTTGCACATTCAGGCTTGATAACACTCCAAACACTGTTGTGCTTCAAGCCATTTTTCATCTAGTGCTTCTAACTCTTGCAGGAGAAGCCGAACATTGTCTTCATTGGAGAGACCTTCTTGAATGGCAATTCTCAAGGATAGAATTTGTTGTTCAAGAGGAAGAACAACTTCTACACCATAAACAAGTGAATATGGAGTTGCTTGGGTTGATGTTCTATATGTAGTTCGATAAGCCTATAATGCTTCCCCCAACCTTTCATGCCAATCCTTTTTTGATTGATTAACAATTTTCTTGAGAAGTTTGCCCAAAGTCTTATTAAATGCCTCTACGAGCCCGTTTGCTGGTGCATTGTACATGGATGAATTATACTGCTTAAATTTGAATTGCTCACATAACTTGTCCATGGCTTTATTGTAGAACTCCCTTCCATTATCAGTTATGATGTATTGAGACACACCAAAATGATAAATAATGTTTGTTCTAATAAAGCTCACCACAGTCTCCTTCTTGATTTCTTTGTATTGAGTAGTTTTAGCCCATTTTAAGAAGTAATCAATATCAACAAGAATGTACAGGTGACCACTTGAACTTTTTGGAAGCGGTCCTACAACATCCAATCCCCAAGCCTCGAAAGGCCATGATGCTATTGTTGGGTGAAGTGATTCAGGCGGTTGGTGAATTAAGTTTGCATGCAATTGACACTCTTGACATCTTTTGGCGTAATTCATGCAGTCCATTACCATCGTTGGCCAATAGTACCCCATCCTTTTGATCTGAAAGTGCAACTTTGGCCCAGATTGATGTGCACCACAAACACCTGAATGTGCTTCCTCCAAAGCCTTAATGGCTTCTACCTCCCCAAGGTAGCGTAGGAAGACTCCATCAAAAGAGCGATGATAAAGCGTGCCTTTAAAGTTTATGAAGCGAGAAGCCCGACATCTTACTTCAGCTTTCTTCTTTGGTTCATCTGGCAATTTTCCATGCTCCAAATAATCAACAAGCGGTTGTCGCCAATCTTCTTTATCAATTTGATAGACGGAGACAACATCCACTTCTTCGAGTTAAACATCCAACATGGGCGGTATTACCCATCTTTTGCATATTGGCACCCTCACTTCTTCATCTAGCAATGCTAGAGTTGATGCCAAATTTGCTAAAGAATCAGTTTGGCAATTTTCTTTCCGCAATATGTGCTCGATGGAAGCACTATCAAACTGAGAGAGAAGTTTAACAGCATAGTTGAAGTAAGGCAATAATTTTGGCTTTCGTACTTCATATAAAGAAAGGACTTAATTGATTACTAACTTTGAATCTCCGAATACCCTCAAGTTAGATATTTCCATATGAATCGCCATTTCTAGACCAAGTATCAAAGCCTGATATTCTGCCACATTATTTGAACACCTCTTGACTAAGTTGAATGCAACAGGTAAAATTTCGCCTTTAGAGTGATAAAAACAACCCTAGCTCCTACACCCATTTGACTAGATGCACCATCAAAGAACATTCTCCAAGGTTGTGGAACTTCAACAATGAAAACTTCTTCATCCGGCAACTCTTTCGAGAACTCCTAATCATTAGGAATAGGATGATTTGCAAGGAAATCAGCAAGAGCTTGGCCTTTTGTTGCCTTTTGTGGGATGTACGTTATCTCAAACTCTTGAAGTAATAGAGCCCAGTTTGCTAGCCTTCCAGATAAGACTGGTTTGGCCATCAAATATTTGATGGGATTAGCCCGTGAAATCAACCGAACTGAATGGGCATGCAAATAATGCCTCAGTTTCTTTATAGCAAACATTAGTGTTAAACACATCTTTTCGATTGGCGAATAGTTCAACTCAACACCAGTTAGCATTCTACTGAGATAATACAGTGCGTTCTCCTTTCCCTCATCATTTTCTTATGCTAATAATACTCCCAAAGAGCATTCTTGAGTAGTAATGTACAAAATGAGGGGACGCCCTTGTATTGGCGCTCTAAGCACAGGCGAATTCATCAAATATGACTTAATGCTTTTGAAAGCATTACTACATGCTTCATCCCATTCGAAAGGAACTCCCTTTTTCATGAGTTGACTGAACGGCTGATATCGACCAGCTAGATTTGAAATAAACCTTCAAATGTATGCCAATTTTCCTTGCAAGCTTTTGAGTTCATGAATGTTTCGAGGTTTCGACATTTTAAGGATTGCATCAACTTTAGACTGATCAATCTCAATGCCTCGATGTCTCACGATGAACCCTAAAAATTTTCCTGGAGAGACTCCAAATGCACATTTTAAAGGATTCATCTTCAGTTGAAATTTACATAAGCATTGAAATACTTGTCGAAGATCCTGGATGTGGTCAGTTGCTTCCTTTGACTTTGCAACTAGATCATCAACATAGCACTCAACATTTTTACGGAGCATGTCATCAAAGATCTTTTCATTGCTCCCTGATAAGTTGCACCGGCATTCTTTAATCCAAAAGGCATAACTATGTAGCAATATATACCCTTCGGTGTTCGAGATGCTGTCGGTTCTACATCCTTGACAGCCATTAGGATTTTATTATAGCCAGATGAACCATCCATAAAAGAGAGTCGTTCATAACCAACTGTGGCATCCACCATAATTTCGATGATGGGAAGGGGAAAATCATCCTTCGAACATGCATTGTTTAAGTCTCAAAATTCTACGCAAATTCTTAATTGTCCATTTTTCTTTTTGATAGGAACAATGTTTGAGATCCAAGTAGGATACTTGACTTCCCTTATGAAACCGGCTTCAATGAGTTTATTGACTTCAACTTCAATCAGTGGGATCAACTCTGGATGAAATTGCCTTTAAGCTTGTTTCACTGGATTCACCCCAGGTTTGATTGCCAAATTGTGGACTGCTACCTTAGGATCCAATCCCGGCATCTCTTTATAAGACCATGCAAATACATCTCAATACTCCCTAAGTAATTCAACATGCTCCATCTCCTCCTTAGATGATAAATTTGCACTATGGAAAATTGGGCGAGGATCTTCCACTGTTCCGAGATTGATTTCTTTCAACTCATCAACTATAGCTTTATTCTCCTCTTCCAAAGCCAATGGAGCATCCTTAGCACTTTCCTTAATTGGATCTTGGTCTTGATCCATATCTTGAAAAGTAATATGGCCAACCATCACTACATCAAGTTCTTCTTCCTTAGATTGATGAGAGACTTGGCCGGTTAAAACCACAGTATGGGGTTTTGCCTTCAATGTGGACTCCGTGGTCACCACCCAGTCAATTTTTCTTTTCATTCGAGAGGGGATGTTGCTACAAAAATCATTATAGTCTATAGCAATAGCAGACTGCTTCTTCTTGTTCTGCTTTTCTCAACTTGGCTTTGATATCCCAAGTCTTTAGTGAACGGAGGTTTTACTGCTTTCAATCTTTGCACTTTCTGGAGTTCCAATTCGATCGAAGATCGAAATACGATTTGAAGAAACTCCTAATCGACTAAAAATAGAAGGCCTTAGGACCTCGCTTTTTGCCTCCTCTACTTCTTCAACAGTAATGTGATTGGAGGCTTCTCTTTTGATTTTTAAACGTAAAGGAGCAGGAGCTTGATAACCCAAACCACTCTTTGACTCTGATCAGCCGTGCTCTTCTCCTTCCATACTTTGCGAATTTTGTTTGATAGTTGTTCACTATCACCATTCTTGAAATCCTTTGTTAATCGAGCAACATCAATAGAACCATACCCAGCTTTAGCTAGCAGTTTATAAGCATTGGGGTAGAAACCACTTGTTCTTTTGGCTAGCAATGCTTAAAGCTCAACTATTGGACTCTTGGGATGCCCTACAAATCCCTTCAATGGTGGCCTGAAAACCTTAGCGGAAACAAGACTAGTGACCGAGAGAGTCAAACATTTTCAAGCCTTGTATAATATCCTCCGGATTTGAGGAGGAAGATTGATCATCTTTACCTTTGGAGACATGTACAAAATGAAGCTTCATTTTTCTTACAATCGTTTGACTTGTCTTTGCTAATGCATCCTCCTTGTTTTCCTCTTTCGAGGAAGATTCCCCTTCTTCAGTCTTCTTTGCAGGATCCTTTTCTTCAACATCCTCAAGAACTGGTGGAATCTCTTCAATCTAAAATTCCTCAAAGTAGAACTTTATATTAGCAAAGTATGATTCAGCTTCAGTAAATGGCTTCGAGTCAGCTACGACTGTTCTTATCTTTCCATCTTTTGAGTACTTGAAGCACTGATGGTCAGTCAATGGTAGCACCTTATTCCCATGAATCCATGGACGCCCCAACAGTATATTATAAGTCATTCTTGCATCAATCACTTGCAAAAGAACATTTGTCTCCATTTCATCAATACGCAATTGGAGTTGAATTCTACCAACAGCCCTTTGCCCATTCTAATTGAAACCATGTATCATCAATCGACTTTGCGTCTTTTTGTCCATGGGTATGCCCAATTCCTTAAAGGTCTTGAGAGGCATAATGTTGACGGCTGAACCTGGATCTAGCAAAATTCGATTTATCTTTCTCTTGCAGATGTAACCTGCAACAAATAGAGGACGATTATAGGGCTTATCACCAAGCACTCGATCCTCATCAGTAAAGGTGATTTTCTCAATAGCAATATAGTAGGCCTTTGCCTCCTGAATCTCCTCATCGCTATCTTGTTTTAGCTCTCCTTCAACATGACAGCATGGAAAATAAATTTTTGCAGCCATTAACTCTTTTGGCACGTATTCTGCCAAAGTGATTAGTTGCCTGGGCTCTTGCTTTATATAGTCTTCTACTCATGATTTGAAAATCCCTTTTGGCTTTTGAGACTTCGCTCGAGTTTCTGAGGAAGCTAGTTGTGTTGACTTGACAAGTTTCTTCAACACCTTATTCCTCTTTGGAGCCTCCTTATATGGAAGTAGGTTTCTCCTTTTACTTCTCTTGCGAGTAACCAAAGTCCATTCTTCATCTTCAAACTGGTTTTCAGCAAGCTCATTGCCCTCAGCGGTGATCCCATCTCCTTGTAGCAAACTGAATTCATTTGGTAGAGAAGTTTGGTTTGGAATAGACACCTCAACTTAAACCGGGTCCAGAGAACCAAACCTTACTGTTTCTCTTCTTGTTGAAATTGGCGATTCACCAACCGCTATTATTATCATGTTAGTAGTCACCTCCTCCTCATCGAAAGTGATGACACCATTCTACTAAAGTTCCATAATTTTATCCTTCAATATGAAGCACTTCTTGATTGGATGACTAATTAGTCTATGATACTTGCAGTAATTTGGATCATCCACCTGATTTGCGTCCACTGGGCGCTTCATCTCTGGCAATTGAATGAGTTTAGCTTTAATAAGTTCATCCAGCATGTCTGAAACATCAGAATTGGAAAAGGGATAGCTCTTTTCTTGGCTCTCCTTTAACGTAGCTTTCTTCCTTTCTACAAGCTGAAAAGGAGTGGCCTTCACATGCTGCTTGTTTTCAATCTTAGGCTACAATTTGATTGGCTTTGCTGTTATAGCCATAGATTGCTTACCCTTTGATTTAGCAGGTGGTTTGGCAAATTTTTGCACCTCTGTCTTATCTTTCCCCTTTCTTGGTTCTTGAACTAGAAAATTTTAATTCCCATGATCAGAAATGCTAAGCTCCATGTCATGAGCCTGGGTAGCTAATTCTTCAAAAGTGTGAGGCTTGATCCCTTGCAAGATGTAGCGCAAGCCCCAATGCATGCCTTTGATGCACATATCAATTGCTGAAGACTCAGACAATCGATCCTTGTAGTTCAAGCTGAGACTTCTCCATCTTTCAATGTAATCAATCACAGATTCCTCCTTCTAGTGGCAAGTAGCTATGAGTTCAATCATGCTAACTATGGGTTTGGTGTTGTAAAAGCGATCAAGGAACTCCCGCTCCAGTTGTTCCCAACTATCAATGGAACCTGGCTTGAGATCCGTGTACCAATCAAAGGCATTTCCCTTCAAGGACCGAAAAAATTGCTTGATGAGCATATCGTCGTAAGTGCCAGCATTGTTGCAAGTTTCCATAAAGTGGGCTACATGTTGTCTTGGATTTCCCTTTCCATCAAATTGTTGAAACTTGGGAGGTTGGTAATTTGATGGCATTCTCGTCATGTCGATCTTCAAAGTGTACGGCTTCGAGTAAGTGTATAAAGGCTGCATCGTAGTCTCCAACTGATCTTTCAGGGCTTCTTTAATCAGCTCCTTTAGTTGAACAGTCGAATTGAGATGTCATCAGCAAGTTTGACACTCCTTTCTGCAGTCTCCCTTGATGACGTCTCTTTTGGTGGTGGGATGAACCCCTTTGATGCAGACTCATCCTTTTCAAACATTTGACTCTTTCTAATCACGTTATCCAGCCTGTTCATGAGATACGCAATTTGGTTGTCTTTCTCTTGAAAAGCATGACTAAGAGCTTCTAGTTGCAACTTCAAAGCCTCTAGTTCTTCTACTGATGTAGTCCCAGTCATCATAACAGACATGACATCAGAAAATTTTGCTGCTAAAACAGTCGATCACTTTTGGGAAACATGTTTCTCAGTTGACTCCACCCAAACTGGATCATAGCCATTGATTTAGCATAAAATGAGAAGCAAAGTTTGACTTTGCTATTTAAGTCACCAACACTTTCTCTCTCCTCCCTTCTTCTTCTCCCACATCAACTTCTTCCTTCCCCCACATCAACTTCTTCCTTCTTCCTCCCTTTTTCTTTCATTTTCCTACCTCCAAATACCACTAAACCACCAAATTAAATCATAGGATTTTGATTAAACCTTGAGAATTAAATAGTAGAAGCTTGAATTTGGAGTTTCTAAGCATTGGTTTTGGAGTTGCCATTAAAGGAGGTAAGTTGTAACTTTTGGGTTTTGTGATTTATTAAGTATAATTCTAGGATTAGCCATGGAATTCATGCATTAAGCCATGCTCTTTTCTCTTCTAGTGTTAATTTTGATTTTAATGAGCTCTTTTTCTACTTTGAAGAGATTGGTGAACCCTCCACCAAAGGCAAGGAGAAGGCCCAAGGATAGAGTTTTTAATCTTGTTTAATCTTGCAAAAGAGGTTAGTGCAATAATATTCTAATTTCCCTTTCATTCTCTTAAGATTTAAATTTTAGGTTTTTGATGAATTTTGCTGTTAGAGGTGTACGTAGGGTGGACTGAAAGCCATTTTTGACTATTTTATAATCTCCATTTGCTTCTGACTTCTTCATGTAAGTTGTCTCTTTATTTCTTAGCTTTCCAAAACATCCTCTTATGTTCAATTCCAATACTTGTAGCTCAACTTATGGTTTAAATACCAAAGCTATTTCTGTTATGGCGTCTCACTTGCATATCCGAATTGATTGTCCCTTTTGGATACCAAAATGGCAAGATAATATCTTACATTTTTCATAAAATTTGTATTTCTACTTCTTAGCTTTCTAAATCATCCTCTTGTGTCTAATTTGAATACCTATAGCTCAACTTATGATCTTTATACCAAAACTGGTTGTGCTGAATAGTGTATGGATTGTTGGTCTGTGTTCTTGGGTTTCTTTCACCCTCTTAGAAAGTGATCTGGACTATGGTCCCTGCATGATATTTGTATCATTTTATCTTATCTTTCTAATGAATTAATTTTCACTCAATTTGAAGTCCTAGAACTTCAGTTATACCCTGAGAATACAGAAAAGGTCAGGTTTATAAAAATGCTAGAAATTTCTTGATTTAAGTACTTTTATACTATATTAAGTATATTTATTTTGAATATGTCCAATTGAATTTATTTTATTAAGTATAAAAAAGGGAGAATGTGATAATTTTAGTGAGTTATAAGTTTATGAAATTTTGTGAGAAATATGTTAAGTTATAAGATATTTTGCAAAGGATTTATGTATACGTAATAAGTGTTAATTTTAAAATATTTTTGGATAAGAAATGGTGAATGAGAAATGAGATTATTTATGGTAGAATGCATTTATTTTGGGCTCTACTATACATGACTGAAATGTGGTATGATGAGATGTATTACGATATGTGAACATGCTTGGGTTATCAACCCATTTTATTATGTGGAGCTATAATCATATGTTAGGGTTACCAGCCTTTGTGAATAAATGGATGCGCTTATTATGAGATGGGGTTGGCGCTTCCACAGGCCACAATGGTGCTTTCTCAGACCACGATTATATGATGGGGGTGGCGCTTCCACAGGCCATAATTATTTGATGGGGTTGGCGCTTTCACAGGCCACGATCCAATCTGCTTACATTCTTTTTGTTTAGTACGAGCCTCAATTAAGAATGGAATTTTATTAATTATAAAGAATGAAGACTCATTTGTATTATAATCTTTTTCTTTTTCTTTTTCTTTTATGGTTTTCATGGTGTTCAAATTTAATTGATATGATTTCGATATTGAATTTGTATGTATTTAAGTACTTTAAAGCATTTTTGAGACTTACTTTTGGGCTAAGGTTTGCTATTTTAAATTATTAGTTATTTAGCACCACTGAATCTTCCACTCAGCGTGTTGATTTTTATCATGCGCATGTTGTGCTGTGAGTGCTACGCGAAGACTGAAGAGGTAGCATCAGAGTAGAGGTATTAATTTTGGATAGGATATATTTATTATGTGAATAATGGCATGTATGAATTTATTATAACAAATTTTGAGGTTGTAAATATTATAATTATAATTAATGAAATCGGTGTCGGTGGTCAATTAAGTATTATTATTTGATTTCATGAATGGTGTATGAACGATGGTATATATTTTCTTGAATGGTTAATTATATAATAAGATGACTTGACCTTATATTTTTAGAAGTGCTGTGCAACTTGGTATAATAATTTGGAGTTGAGGTTTGGAGGATTGTACATTGGAAGTGTTTTTTTTTCTTTATGTGACAAGTCGATTTTTAGGAAAAACTCTTGTGAATTTTTCGTAGGAATTTCCCTTAGTTTTTATTTATCTTAAACAATTTTTTTATTAAAATATTACTTGCCTCCTTATGGAAACTTAGCCACTTCTAATGTATATTTCGGGTTCATCAAGTATAATAAGTCGGTGCTCTGGCACCGAATGTGGCATCCGTCGTCTGGTCCTCCGGGATTGGGTGACGGGTGTTACATTTTGGGTTGGACATGTATATTAATGTGAATTATGGCATGTATAGACTTATTGTAAACAATATTGAGATTGTAAATGTTGAAAATGTAGCTATTGAGATTGATGGTTGTATAAGTAATATTATTTGATTATATTTATTGTGTGTGAATGGATATATATATATATATATATATATATTTCTTGGAATGAATGGTGTATTAGCATGATAGGACTTAAGTAAATTAATGCAACCTTTCAGAAGTGCTTGCAACATGTTGTGTTGAATTGGAGTTTTGGGATTTGGAGAAATTATATTGGAAGTGTTTATATTTTCTTGTGTGGCAAGTTAATTTCCTTAAACTTTATTTTTGAATTTTTAATTACTTGCCTCCTTATGAAAATCTAACGACTTCTAATATGTGATCTAGAGTTAGTAAGTGATATAAGACGGTGCTCCGGCACCGAATGTGGCATCCGCCGTCTAGTTCTCCAGGATTGGGCGGTGGGTGTTACATTTTTATTTGTATAAAATTGGTATTTGGAAATTAGATATTAGATGATAAAATTGATTTGGGAATTGAGTTCTATGTGAGAATTCGAATGTTTTGATGTATGGTTTGCGAATTTCAGGCGGCGTTCGATTTTTTGGCCATCGTCTGTGGCGGTTCCGGCAGCGGTTCCGGCAGCGGCGCCGGCGAAGCTCCAGCGAGGCATTGAGTGGTAGAATGCTCTTCTCGACGCGGTGAGTGCAATCATATAATTAGATTTTGCATTTGAAGGTTAGTGCTTATTTTATACATTAATTTAAATATTTTTGAAGTTGAAATAAATATAATTTTTATTGAGAAATCATGGTTTTAATTAAATATAATTGTGAAATTTGTTAATCTGGAATTAGTTAAGTAAATTAGCTTTTGAATTGAAATTGATTATATACTTATTGACTTGGTAAAGTTGAATAATTTAAATTTTAAATGAAGAGCGTTGTGCTTAGAAATGCATTTTTGCCTTAGCTTGAATTCGGAATCAAACTTGATTTTAGTTTATATATTAAGGACTAGTAAATTAGAATTGATGTTGATGAATGGAGGATGGGAAATACATTGTGTTGGCTGCCTGTGGATTTGGGCTGTGATTTGATGCTTATTTATGTTTTTTTTATAATAGTGATAGTTCCATTTATAGAGGAAATGTTGCTGAAATTTTATTAATTATGAATGAGCTGTTAATGAATTAGTGTTCAATATTTAATTAATGAAATGCAATAAAAAGTAGACTTGTAAATAATATTAAGTGCCGTAAGATTATATGCAGCTCTTATATTAAACACAATGAAGGAATGATTATTTGAGTATGTGTATCAAATATGAAAAATGATTTTTATGATAAATATGTTATGATTAATTATGAGTTATAAGGTTTTAGTATAATTCTAAACCAAGCAATTACTGTGATTGTGAAAATGTAAAGAAAGAATGAGATTTGTAAGAAATGTTATGAAATAAGAAAGAAAATAAGTTTTGGACTCAATACACTTAGTGCGAATTTGTTGTATGATATGATTTATTCTATAAGATTGGCATGCTCAGCTCGAATGCCATTTTGATATGATATAAGCTATGATCATATGCTAGGGTCTAAATACCTTATGTTTGGGCGGATGCACTCGTTATGTATAAGCAGGCTTGAATGCCTTTATGATATGGTGGGCGACCTAAGGCCAATATGTATAAGCAGGCTTGAATGCCTTTATGATATGGTTGGCGACCTAAGGCCATTATGTATAAGTTTATGAAATCTTATCTACTTCATTTTCTTTTAGGTGTATTTGAGTCCCTTAAGAAAAATATGATTTTAAGATAAGGAAATTAAGTTAATAAGTTTGTTGTGTGATTCTAGCTTATTATATGTTATTAAAAATAAGAATATGTGAATATGGTAACAAAAAGATAATTATGGTATATAATATGGATGTTGGTTTTAAATTAAATAGTATGTTTGACTGAAAATACAAAATAAGGTAAAGAATACATGATATGATATTTATAATGAGTAATATGATTGCAATTGTTTTTAGCAATAATTATTCAAAATTTTATAAGTCATTTCTAAAATATATCTTTTCAAAATCTATGTTTAAATTAATGTATGTAATAAGCACCACCGAATTTTATACTCAGTGCATGGAGTTTTTTACGCGTAGGTTGAAGATTGTGGATAATCATGATTCAAAACTCCAGTATCAGCATCAGAGATGGAGGAGGATATGTCAACTGACTTGAGCATGGAAGTACTATGAACTTGGCATGTGGTATAAGAAATTTTATTTGGAGTAAATGTATTTTAAATTTGAATGGTATTTACATAATTTAAGTAAACATAACTTTTATTAATTTAATTATATGATAAATTATCTATTTGGATATTAAGTATTGTGATTTAAGGTTGATTATTCAAAGTTGAGTTTTATATCCTATTATTTGAAAGTGATATGTTTTGATGCCAAATTAGATTTATACGAACTACATGATTTATTTCCTTCTAAGTTTTGTTTATAGTTTATCAAATTGTTTAATTGCTTTACATGTGGTATTAATAATTAAGGTTTTGCAAATTAAGTTGAAAGATTATTACTAAAACTTTCTCTAATTATTAAGTCTTCCGCAAATACATTAAATGTGTATAATATTTATATCTTTTCATGAATAAACTGCTTCTTAAACATATACTCATTTATAGAGAAAATAAATTTTAAGTCTAAATGGAATATGAATATAACATCATTTTATTAAGCTATTTTTTTTATACAAATAAGTAACAATGAATGTGTTAAGCAATCATGTGTCTCTGGTACATAATGTGACACTCACTGTTTAGTCCTACAGGACCGGATAGGGGGTGTTACATTCCATCTGTTACTTTAACTTTATCATCTCATTACCATCATTACTAATATCATTAATATATAAAGCAATGATTAATTATTTTCCATTTTCAAAATTCTTTACATATAGAGTGAGTTGATTCTCACTTCTTTTAAACCATCATTCAAACAAGTAACTATCAATCTTGATATACTAGGCCTTTAGAGGTTGCTATAGCCCATACAAAGGCTTTATGAATCTTGAAAACTTTATGTTGTTGCCATTAGGAACATAACCTTCATGTTTCTCAACATATATTTCGTTCTCTAAACTTCAATCAAGAAATGTTAATTTGCATATGAATGATAAATTTTCCATCCGAATTGAGTTGATCTTACAATCAACATTGTTATGGTGTCATCTCTTGCTACATGTGCAAATGTATCTCCATAATTTTGTTTTGAGGAAAATGAAATATTATTAATCAAATCTTGCATCAAAAACCATAATAGAGCTAATATCAAATGGAAGCCTATTCTAAACTGTTAGACCAGCAGTTAAACATGCCACTCTAGCCAATACATGGGAAGCATTGTTTGCTTATCTATTAACCCAAACTAATGAAAACATATTAGCCTCTGTAAAGAGTGTCTTACAGTCATCAATAATGAGCCCAAATTCATAGCTATCTTCATGAGCTACTGTCATAGCGACAATAATTTTTTGGGCATCCATCTTAAGATGAACATCCCTCAAACATTACTCTTTGATCCATGAAAGCATCTCCTTCAGCCTTATAGGTTCTGCAAATCAAGGAGAGCTAAATCCTTCCAAAGTACTTGAAACACTAACCCAAAAATGGCCCAATGAGTCATTGAACACTGCTCCAAAGCTAGTAACAACAGTCGCAGGACTGAAAGTTGCATCCAAGTTGAATTTCACAGTGTCTATAGCCAATGGAGTCCATCGCTGCACCACCCTAGCTAGAAGCAAATGTGGACCTGTCATGCCAATCATCTTCACTACCCCCTAATCAGCAAGAAATTTCTTAGCTTAAGCCATAATATTCTTCAGTTTCTCTTTTATAACCCTCCAAAGCCTAGAAATGCAATGGTACCATATAAAATATAGCAAAATAATAATTTCTTGCACCTTGCTCTGTTCATAGCTCTTTCTCAAGTATCAAACCATGCAATAAAACTAACATCGAGAAGATCATCCAATGGCAACTGTAAATACATCCAACATAACCTAGCAGCGATACAATGTGCAAGAGTATGCAGAATTGATTCTCTCTCCTCACAGGCATTGCAACCTTCATACACCTGCATGCCACGATAATTTAATTGCATTTTAGTTGGTAAAATTTCTTGACTTGCTTGCCACAAAATTTTGCAATTTAGAAGGGACATTCATATTCCAAATGTATAATAAGATGTTAGGACTTCTTACGAAATGATTAACAATAACCTCTTGAACTGCCACTTTACAAACACTTCTCTCTTCATAGTTCCCCCTTCGAGACCAACGCCACACCAGTGGATCCAATTTGTGTGTAGCCTTTAATAACCAATCTGGCCTTATGTTTATGAATTGACCCATGTGAATTTAGCTTAAGCCTATGTACCCATTTAACACCAAAATAATTGAGGATTTTTTTAACAAAAAATCTATACGATGGGACTCTCGACAAATCAGGAGTTAGAAAATAATGTAAAAAATGGGACCCGCATGTGTGTGAAGTTGACGTACGATGTAGATATATCTGTAGTTGTACAAATACACAGAGGGGTAAATACGTAAATGTATGGACTGTATTTATGAGGATTTAATTTTTGGGGTGCACAATAGGTTAGATGGTGGAATTAAAGGGAATATATAAAACCAGTAAATGGTAGGTGAGCAATAGAAGGGTTGTGACATACGAAAGTGGAGAATTGACGGAACATATCATTGGTTTCTCGAAGTGATCGAAGGTTGTCTGGCAACTAATATTGAGTGATTGTCGGACATATTATAGCAAAGCTGAGCTGTCATTGGAATGCATCAAAGTTGGAAGAGGTAAGAAAGGCATGGGGAGGTTAAGGCAAATGCAACAACACGCTAGGCCGGTAAGTAAGCAGTATGTATTTTAGATGGATAGGGTTGTTAAATTTACATATTATATGTAAACTATTTTGATTGTGTAGGTGATAGAGGTGCAGAAGGCAATGATAAATGGAAAATTAGAAAAAACGGTGGTGTTTTTAAAATAATTGACCTAATGATGAAATGGTAGTCAATAGTTGTAGTGAAGGTTGAAGAGTCTTGTTTTAAACTGTGTGAGTAGGAATTTAAAGAAGTAGAGATATTGAGTGGAAGATGGTTAGCTGTAATGAAGAATTTTAAGGAACCCGATCTTAGATTGGGACTTGAATCGTAGGTAGGAAAATATAGTGTGTAAATGTGTAACAATCTAATAATCGGGTGTTTGCACAACTTGGCAAAGTAATAGTTAGAGGAAATATGATAGAGTGTGATGATAATTGAGTTAGAGATGGAATATAGTGAACTTGGTAGAGAAGCTATTTTAGAAGTGAGTAAAGGGCAGCACAATTGGTCATATGATGAAGAATGTTTATAAAGTCTGAATTGTTAGAAATTTTAATGGATTGCCTTATGTATATGGCAGAGTCTAAATGTACGGTGGCAGCCAAGGGTAGTTCAAGTAATGGTGAAGACTTTGATGAATGAGCAGAAGGGATGGGTAGTGGAGATAGGATTTGGAGAGCTATTAAATATACCTGACATGAAAGTCAATAGGAAGTTGTGCTATTGGTTGTGTGAGAGATTCAACACTAATAAAGTTAGCCTGGAACTGAGGGATGGTGTTATAGTGCAATTATTTTTTAACTAGGTGAGGGTGCGTTTTATACATCCCATCATCGAGGAATGGGGTTTTGTTATCGAAGGATGTTGGAGAAGACAAGGTGAACAGATTTTCTTATCAATATAACGGTTCAAAAGATGTTGTTGAGGCAGAGGTTATAGAGAGAATGAATTCATGTGAGCGAAAGTTGTATTTTCAGCAAATTTGTTTATTTTTTGCCCGGGTGTATTTCTTTGTTCGACGTAATGCAATCAATTCAGTCCACAAGTAATGAAGATTGTGGCAAGCATTGAATCTCTGAGTTTATATAACCGGGGTGAATTCATTCTACAATGGTTGATAGGTTGTGTGGAGCGGTTTAAAGAATCAATCCTTAGGTGCGGATTCGCATGTGGACTTGGTGAGTGTGTTCTCTTCTTACAGGTAAGTGGTAGTTTTCTCACTTAGTCAGTGAGGCAGAATAAAAATGATAATTAAGCTTAAAAGAATATCACATAATTGAATAAAATGAAAATCTAAATGTGCAAGATATATTATTGTATACAAAATTTGTGGATAATGTATTTAGTGCACGTATATGGTGAGCTGAATATGTTAGTGTGTGCAGTGAGCATTGTAGGAATACGATGAGAATTGTTTATATACAATCCGAGAAATAAAATACTGAAATGAAGAAGTTGAGTTTTATAATACGTCAAAAAAAGCTAAAAAGGAAGAAACAGTTGGTGTTATAAGGGGTATTCATGGGAAAGTAGTAAACTTATAAAGGGAAACATGTTAAGAAGTTGAGCAATGAGAAGGAAGACGTTGATTTTTTTGAAATGATGGTAGTATTATGCTCTAACCCTTCTGCCATTGTTTGTATAGTAGATAATATACTTGGACCATCTAGATATATGAAAAGCCATAAAGTGGTATGTGTTAACGAGGGTGTGCGCCTGGAATGAGAAAGAAATACGTCATGCTGTAGATTTAAACACGAGGATCGATGGCGGTTTTGGCAAGTGGGACATAAGTATGGATACAAAATCCAAATACATAGAAGGATCTTAGTCTATGGTTGTAATAAGTTTATTGTTTCTTAGGTTTTGGCAATAAAGTATGGCATGCCCACCCACTGGAGGTGAATGAGTTAGAGTAGAAAAATGTTAGAGTATGCAGAATGAAAGAGGTACAACCTAATTGGAAGAAATATAGATAGTATAGTATTATATTGAATAATAAATAATAAGATAAAGTAAATAATATTAAAAGCTAAGAATCTTAGATATCAATGAGTGCGGTGTAAAATTAAAATAGTTTTAAGAAATGTATTGTATTAAATGAATAGGTAGACGCATAATGTATGTGTGCAATTTGGTACATGGTAAATTAGTTTTGTTATTTTATTTTGTTGCAGTGGCTGGAAAAGGCAACAGAAGTCGTTAAAGGCCCGGTAAATAATGTTGAAGCGCATTGGAGGCATTCACGCAACTGTAATAATAATAGTTTTAGTTCGAAAAGCAAAGACAATGAAAGTTTATGTGGGAGGGGGAAAATGTAGAGTGAGGGAAAGTGCACAATGCAAGTTACGATGCTTTTTAAATGCAGGTTATAAATACTACGTTGAAGAGTTATCATGCAAGTGTGATAAATACTATGTTTTAAATTTGCTATGTAGTCATTTGTTGAAATTTTGAATTTTTGCTTTTTTAGATACAGTATTGTCCTCGTGATTTGTAAGTAGGATGATGAATTACAATGATATGTTTTATTTTGAACTTATGTGGAATATTAGTATATATTGTAGCAACATGTCAGAAGAGTTGTTTGGGGTAAAAGATTAAAGGGTGGATGCCGATGATAGACTTTATGAACATAGCCCACGTTAACTACCATAGGGTGCACAACATTGGACGAGACCATATTGAATTTCATGGGGAGCCCTTACACCGACGAAGAGAATCTGTAAGCCAAAAGGACATAATTGAAGTATTATTATTTACTGTAGGAACAAATAATGATGAATGGTATGAATCAGTGTAGCTTCATAATGTTTGAGTTCGATGATATCCAATTGACAAAGAGTGATCTAACAACTTTGTTAAATCCTAAGTGCATAATATCTGAATGGGTACATTGGCGATGAGAAATTGGTGATGTGCATATTATGTGCTACAATACAGTATAGCTTAAAACTTCTTTACTATGTTGATGACTATGTTCACCATGTTGATCACTCAATTGACCATAATTTTTATCATTTGCTAGGTAATAGCAGCTGCTGCACATGTGGCGATCGCAGAATCGTGCCAAAGAGGGAGATCACTAAATCGATATGCAATTGGACCAAAATTCTCTATGTGTATGCATCACATTATAGATTTGGAAATAAAAAATGACTTCGATCAGTGACCATTTCCTAGTGATGTGGTAATACAACGAATGAATAAAATTACAGTGTATGATGATGTTAGGAAAGATCTGCAATATAATGAGCAGTGAGAAGGTGCAAGTTATGTAAATGTTGCAAAATGCATTAGGGCAGACGAAATTTCTGGTGTTAAGCTTGGATTCATTGAACTTGTAAGCAACAAACATTTCTAATTTTGGAGTTATTTGGTTATAAGGACATCATATGTTGCAAAATTAACATCGTACTGAGTCTATAATGGTAACTTATATCAACATGTTCTATATTACGCAGTGTGGGTTTTCATTTCTGTTGATTATGGGAAGCACTAGTTTTGTTTCTATCATCAAATGCAGAAGTGGAAGGTCGTGGTACTTGATTCAATAGATGCAATGTCATGCAAAATTCACTCAATCAATTTTGTGTTTTCAGTACTGTGGATGGGTAAGGGGGTGAATACAACCTTAGGGAATGTGAGTAAGTCAACCATAAAGCAAAGGCAACATTTATTTGATGAATGGTCAGTATATAAAAGGCCAAGGAAATAGTAGTGAGTTATCTGATGGAAAGAGTCTAGGGTGTGGAAAAAATGACTTTATTAAATGTCATTTGATTACGGGCAGGTACTTAGAATTAGGGCAATTTTTCAAATCGTTGGCCTTGAAATTGGAGAGGAAATTGGATCTTGGATGCTAGTTGATGGGAAGATGATGGAGCATAGTGAAGTGTAAGTACTGATATGCAACTCAAATTTTTTACTAAGTTTTGTAAATGTGGTATGTAAAGGGAATTGATTTAATGGATCATGATGTGTATAATGTTATTGTCATGTAATTCGAAATGAGATGTTTTGGTGCAGGGCAACATGCAGTGTCATTGTCATTTTGGCTGTGTCATCATGGGACCCAATCAGTAGGCGTCAATTGACAATGGATGTAAGTGTGGAAATGAATTTATTATCTTACAATGCCTGTCGATGAAGAAGAAAAAATTAAGAAAAAATTAGGAAAGATTTAATCTTATTGTGTAAGTATCATGAAATGTCAAAATCTAGTTAATTCAAAAGCAAGCTATGTAGGGAAACATTGAAGAAGCTCGTAAGAAGATTTTAATTGATTGGATTATGGAAGACTTCAACTGTAAGCCTGAAACTGTGCTTTCGAGAATTAAAAATGGTTATTGGAGGATAAAAGTGTGAGGGTACAGAATCGGTAAAAGGTCTGCACATAATGAGCCATAGTCTGACGCCATGATCGATGACAAAACGACGAGCGAGGGGCGAGTATGTCCTAAGCCGGAGAGTGAGATCTAGTAGGAATTATGGCATTGTGTGAAGTGATGGTGTTATGCTATGTGCGTTCTTGTTCTATACTTGAAATTTTATAGGATTTTGTTTCATTAGCTTATAAATTGTATTTATTTAGTTTCATTTTATTCGGCAATGAACATAGTATTATCTATAAGTAATAATTTTGATAGAGGGGGGCGAGTATGTCACAGTAAAAATTTATATTCTTGTCAAACTTGAGTTGTTGAAGAAACTATTGCTCCAGCGTGTTTTTAAAATAGGTTGTTTAAGTATTTTAAATTTTTTTACTTGTTCATTTGCTTTACGTGATTTTGTCATGGTTCCTTATAACTTAACTCAAAATTGATATATATGGATGGCAAGAAACTAGCCGCTTTAAAAGGGAGTTATTTTTTTGTTAGTCATGACATGTGTATTTTTCAACGGTCTGTGTTGTTACAATTTGCATTGTTTTGCTCAAGTTTGGACTATCAAATTTAAAACTTAGCTCTTTAAAGCAAAATACATGTTATCAACAATGCTTTTTTATAATTGAGCACACATGCTAAACATTTTGGACGTACTAAAAGAATATGTAAAGAGGGGTAGCTTGCCAAAATGCTGACTTCATTTGATTGAAAAACTGTACATACATGACATGAAAAGTATCCGTTCAAGTGGAAAGATAAAGTGGACATGCCATGACAGTATAATTTAGCAGTGGTAGTGCAGTGTGGACAACATGGTTTCAAATTGTATGCATAGTTGCTGCAGTGCATAACAACCCACTTATATCTATGAGACTCGTGAGGGGAGGAGTGTGAGCCTCATCTTTGGTACTCTCTTAGTCATGCATGGAAGGTCGTTAACAAAGATGGTGTGATTGACGAAATTTACCCACCCATTGAGTGAAGCATATCATGCTAGTGGCAAATTGCGGTAAGCATGTGTTGGTACAATGCAGCTGATGAATAACTAAAAGAATGAAAATAGTAATATCACGACGGTAGATAGGTAAGTGTTTGCGTCCCACTCCATTTCCATGGTATAGATTTGTATATAAATTTATATATATATATACCTGTTCGTTACGATTTAATTAGAGTCTGCTATGGAATGTGATTATAAATGTGCATGATTGTGAAGAGTAATTTGCATCTAAAAGGAGGTGATTAGATTTGAAGATAGAGAGGATCGCCTCATTTTTTAAAATTTGAGTAGGCAAATTATTATGGCAAGGTCAGGTATGCAAAACAGGGTAATCATAACAACTATCGGTAAGTATGTTGATCAACATGATTTTTCGTGGTATGCAAAGAAACGACCTCTTGAAAGCTATAAAAATTATTCATGAATGTCGCCCAGCAGCACTGGACATATATTTGTAAGTGCGCATAGCAGAAATAAAGCTTTATTTACACCATATGAATTGACAGGTGAAGTAGAATGGGATCGACTATGGGCAACGCATTGTGAATTCAAAGCGTACTGTCGATATCATGAAATAGCTATCCTTAAATGTCATGCGGCCGATATGCCTCGTGTAACAAAGGAGGATGTGAGAAAAGTAAAAAAAATTGAGACATGAAATCAAAATAATGGACGACAGATTATGTAACTTTCATAGGGAACAAATTAGCCAAGAAGATATAGATGACCAGTGTAGAGAATCAGAGGTATCTAACTTTTCTCCAAACAGCAGCGATGATGATTTTCATAGGCACTTGCCCCATTGTTTACCACATTGTTATTAGACATATTGAAAACTCGTTAGCATATGTTTTCTCTCAATTTGTTTGGTGCATGGATCCAGTGGTTTATGCACAAGGGATAGAGATAATGATAACCACACATAAATGACCCTGTGTTATATATTTAGTTACTGTAACTTATGCTGGTTTGATGTAAAATGTTTACTGTAATATGTTGTTACACAACATCATTATTTAAGGATGGTATAACATTACAATTGAACAAAATGTGCAATCTACCTGTTTGAATGTGATGTGAAATGGTGCAAGAAACATGGATGATTATAAACCATAATGAATCAGAAAATGCCTTGGAATCATGATTAGTGATGTATAATAGAACAGACCTCTAAAAAGAGCAGTGGTAGTACTTCTTGTGTTAAATATTACGTGTACCAGAGAAAAATAAATAAATTACTTAGAAGTTGATAACAAATTTTACCGCTATTACGAATTCATTAGTGCTGCATTTCTACATTAACACAATGATGCTTGAGTTCTATATAATAAAACGGCAAAATAGTGACGATATTCATACAAAGTTAGTACGATTTGATAATGCTACATAATATAAAGCAATGAGTAATCTGACTACTACATATGACACAAGTTCAAATGATTTTTGTTTCATAATTATTGTAAGGATGCAACGTAATGAATTGTAATTACAACGCAAGGTGCTCATTAGCATGGTTAAGGTTCATATGTTTGTATTCAATTATACGTATTTATGAAACTGACTTTTTATAAAATGATTGCACCATTATGGAAGGGAAATGAGTATGTTATACAAGAATAAAAGAAAATACAAAATTGCTTTGTCGGCACCACAGTTGTTTATAGTACTATGGTCCGAACAATAACATAAGACCAAACGGTTAACGATCTATTGCAATACACGTGTCCAAAGGCAATTAAGAAGTGGGTGAAAACATTCAAAGAGACACAATAGAGCTATAATCATATCTAGTGGCACCTACAAGCAACGAAAAGTGTTTTAATTAACTCTATCAAGATTAATTTTTATGCACATCCAAAACTAAACATACAATCTGATAATTCATGTATATACGATTGTAGGCATACGTGCACAAGGACAAAATGACCAGTTCACGCTAGAATGTCAAATGGTGTTCAGTCCTATGGGGATGAAAAATAAATTAAAGATCAGTACACACAAAAAATGTCTGATTCGAGTAATACTAATATTTCTATTAGGTCTTTGTAGCCTTAGTTGTCATTTTAATGTCAAATCAGCAATTTAGGAGCTATTTTTTGCATTAACCTTTGTCCCTAAATAGTAATATTGGCCATAATATCATCTCGAAACTCGTTGCATTCATTCAAGATAATCCAAATTACTATCTCCTAAGTGTATTTATAGTCAGTTTGTCACGACCCCTAATATAGTATAGTTTACGAGTCAATATTTATAATTACATGAAAATAAATGCAAGTACAAATACGATGCATAAAGTATTTGATACGCAACCAAGTGAAGAATTTTTTTTTTAAAAAAAAATAAAACTTGCCAATGAGATATACCTGACACTAAATGAAGTCCATCCGGTTATGCATACGCAAAATGACATGCACGCCATAGTTGAACCTATAATTGTTTTAATATGAAAATTTTGACATTTGAAGTAATTTTGAATCTAATAGAAACAGGAATATTACATATTTGTAGCATTAAGATTTATACATAAGTACCCATTCTCTTACAGTCACCACGTGAAAGGAGCTAAATTTGAACTTGGCACCATGAGTGGATCTAGATTTATAAAAGCTCTCAACAGTCGGTCCATGAACTTTGCTTGCTAATCAAGAAAGATTGTAAACAGTTGCTTAATACATTTGTAACAACTACATTGATACAACATTTGTATTGAAGAACATCACTCCATATCATAATCTGTGACAAAAGAGCATTATCAAAAGAAAGCTGCATCATAAGCCTGACGACTTCATCAGTTCGCCTCGATTCATTTTCGTGAACACATCAACTATCCACATATAATGCAGTCTTGTTGTTCATATTGAAGATATATATAAGTACCAATGCATATCTGTTGAGTCATACATGGGAACATAAATCTGGAAATGTATTGAATTTGGTAGTAGGTAAGTGACATTGTATAGTTCATTGAAGCACGACAGCACTAATTTAATGAAAATACAATTTTTTTCGGTCTCACCTTTTTAGCTATGCTCAGATTTCCTATGTAAGGTTGTGCACCGGCGTATGCTCATTGAAATGCTTTTATTGTGGGCACATCAGGCTAGAGCGCATGAAGCTTCGAAGAATTATAATCAAATAGATAAATAAAAAGTGGAAAGGAAAAAAATTCAAACATGCATATATACTATGATACTGTTTATTGACAAAATAGTAAAGTAGTTTATCATCGAGAAATGATGCGGCAGATACTAATTTCTCAATTGTTGACCCTTTATAGTTCACTCAGCACACAGTAAATCTGCAATAGTTGTTATAATCTATGAATGCAACACGTATTCATTAGCTGGATTTATCATACAATTACAATCAATTTTTTTCAATAGATTCAAGGCAAAGGGAGTTAATCAAAACCTCAGAAGAAACCCAGTGTCGTGGCTTAAGTGATATGAAACCTGTCTTCATAGTGAACTCATTCTTTCCCTAATACAAAATTTTTCTGAACAAGTCACATGCATAATAGAAGAGTTAGCTCATACAACACTTATGGAAGTACAGGACACTTTGCCAACCTATTTTAAACCAAGCAAGACATTCTTAAATGTATTGTAAAGTGTCCTACCCAACTTCTGGATCTCTGCTGAAAACATATGTGGCAACCTTAGAAATTATATCTGGCATGTTTCCATGAAGATTTAATTTTTAGTTGGAGTTGCGCACCTATTGTCGTGCATGTCAGACATGTGAGCGAGACATAATACATTTTAGATTACCCTATATGCAGTGGTGCCCTGTCTACCACAAACCAGTTAAATTTAACAGAAAATACAACCGAATGTTTAATTAGTCACCCAAGGTCAGCATATTTCCAAATAACAAATATTGCAAAACATTTATATTTAAACAACAATTCATAAATATATGCAGTAGGTATGTGGAATGAAAGTGTAATTGGTGTTGCGTTCACGTCATTTGTCCTTGGGTGACATTTGCATTCCTTATGGTGTTGCACAGCTGAAGCTTCTTTACGTCCACTACAATGTACATGAGTTGATGGTTTCTTATGTATTATTGTATGGGCGTTCTGCTTTTATCATCCCACATCCCTCTCAACCAACCTGTGTCTTGCACTAATAGGATTATAATTTGCCGAACAATCTTTTAGCATTGCCCTTAACCCCACACATATTTCCCCTGTGAGCATCGTTTGGACTGTTGACCATTCTGGTATGACAGCAGTTGAAAAGTCTTGGCCACAGTCATACTTCCTACACTGCGTAATGCTCCGTATTGCATTATGAAGCCTTGGCTTGATCTTGCATACCTGTCGTCCAGCTCGGTCCTTGTACATTTATTTCCTCTTCTTGTGTTTGATGCTATATGGGAATTTTGTCGATCCTTTCTCAATACTTTCCTTCAATTTTATTTTAGGAACTGATCTTTGTTTAACTAGAGGCGTAATATCTGCCCGAAGTTTGCTTTAACATGAAGTTGCCTCCTGGGCAGGTTTGCCATTGTTGTTTGCCTGACTTTGCTCATACAACTTTTGCATCATTTCCTATATATTGACAACTCGTAAACTCAGTTTCTTAATTTGCTTTGCTTGTGCTTCTAAAGTTGCAAACACTTAGTCTTTAAAGTTCGTCTAATCACGTCTTATGGAATTCACAGCATTCCTCTCCCTTTGCTGCATCATCTACAGATTAGGTGACACATAATTGATATTACATTACACTTCATTGATAATTAAATTCTACAACATATTTAGATTTTACGTAAGAGGCTTCCGAAGGTATAAAATAGTGTAGTGGAACTCACAGAACAAGTTTGTTCTCCAGTGTTCGAGTTCAACACAATGAACTGTATTCAATACTATATCCAATTATTTCACAATCAGTCTTTAAAGTAATGCACAAGCACCCAGAACCAAATTCAACTTACATGTAACCTACACATTCACAGTCATCCGACCTTTCTTACAAAATAGAACCGAGATTTCACGTTATTGATATTGGAATTATTATTTTTAGAAATTTACCCGCTTATTGTTCAGACTACCCAATTTTTTCATCTTGTTCAATACATTGCGTATTTGACTATCATCCCAGTACTGCATCGTGGGACTTTCATGTCCTTTAACACTTAGTAACGGCAATCCAGCATCAATATTCTCCAAATATAATATTTGTGGAAACTTTAACATAATTAATTTTATATGGAATGATGAGCATATTGATTGTATGAAAAGTAGTTTTGAATATGCAACAGTGATGCGGATTATATAATACATCTAGTCGGTACATTATCTGTAAAATGATGATGCAACCGCTAATACATGATCTTGTTTCGACCTCAGTTGTTGCAAGCCTGAAATTCTGTCCACCATTCATTAAGCCAATAAACGCATACTTGGCCCAATTATATGAACAACATTGCACACTAGATTCCAATAGGCAGACATGCGATAGAGCAACTATTGTGTTCTTTTGAGTCATAATAAAAACACTTAATGCATATAAAAAAAACTTTACCTGAAACTCATCCCCGACTTCCAATTCCATAGAGTCATTGCATAAATCAATTGCACGCATCGCTCCAGCAGGTAAGTTGTACATACTCTGTATTTCCTAATTCAATTAATTTTTTAATATTGGAACATCTTCGCCTTCCCTTGTCAAACCAAGTATTCATGTGACTTCCTTCATATCTAATAGTACGTTCCATCCATAAACATTCAATTGAAATTTTTCCACATTAAATCGTGCCATAAGGTTTGCCATAAACTTAATCCTTAGCTTGTGTATTGGTGCCCCCAATAGACCCCCCAAACCCCATGGATTGGACATCTCTTTTTTTTATGCCGAATGAATTAACGAGTAATGCAAATTTTTGTATAGCACAATGGGTACCGAATGTGAACGTCGATGAGCTATCTGCAATCCAATAACAAAATAAACATAGATTCATTAAAAATAATAATTGATTATTTCCATTGAGAAAGTTATAATATAGTCAATAATTGAAAAACAGTTACACTTATTTTCACGTCACATATTATGGGTTGAGTTATATTACATGTCCAATGCAATGTTTTGCTAGGATCAAGTTATGATATTGGGCATCCCATTGTAGGTACATGATAATATGTGAATAACAATTGATCAATGTCATGAAGCAAGAGCATCATGTCCATTACCAACAACAAATATACAGAAGTAGGTGCTTCACATATTTCGTAACAGATGACAAAAAAATAATCATTTATTAATACAATTATTTCCATATCCATCAATAAAAATGCAAAGGCATGTGTAACAAAACATAATGCCTATGCATGCACTTAAGATGTTGTTCAACGTGTGGAAATCATGACAGAAAAAAAATCATAGAGCAATTATATACGTAATTCAGATAACTAACTGGAAACATTTGATGATGTCATCGTTTTGCTCTCTATCTATGGCATGAAGGAGAAAATGAACACCCCAATCCTTTTCAATTCCTCGTAATGCAATACACTTGTCTTCAATTGACTATAAATAGAGCATGAAAATAATCATTGTAATATGCACCTACGAGTACATATATGTTGTCAGTGAATTTGAAGCGCTAATCCCAAATAAGCAAGTAGTATTGTAAATGCCTTTTAATTGTATTTTTCATGTATTTATGTTATCCACTTGATTTTATTCATTTAAGTGGAAAACAGGGAGGGAAGGAAATGAAATAGTTATGTAGTTACATAATTGAAGAAGACAAAAATGGGCCAATGTAATATGCATGAATTCCTGATTACAAGTATATTAAAATCTATTGATTTATATTATTCCTTTTGAACTGCAACTCAATAATAATAATAAAAATAACCAATGTCTGACTTGAATGTTGATTTCTTGTATCTAAAGAAAACTGAGATAATTGGTCTTGAACCCCACTTAAAATGATCCCAATCAAATTCCTTCATGAAATATTCGAATTAAACTTGTTAAAGTGCACTCCATCTCATGACCCGTTTCAAGGATTGGACCGGCACTAGGACTGGGGTGAACTTAAAGCCTCTGAAGCCATAGTAAACCATTACACTGTTCATAACCCGGCCTCTGGCCCATTAATCATTCTATATAATTAGGGTTGTGGGCCCATCTAAATGTATCACAATTAAACTCATATATTCAATAAATCCATTATCATAATTGACTAATTCACTATTATGCATTTTATGGAAGAGAATATATATAATTATCTTATTCAAACACAACCCTTTGGGAATGCAATTGCGGAACTTTACAAAATTACGATCTTTCACACTGACATGCTTACGACATCTATTGTTGTTTTACTTTGGCTATATTTCAACTCAGTTGGATCCATAGGTTTTTTCTAGTAAATATTGTTATATATCACTAATATTAATAATGATAGTAATAATAATAAGAAAGAGAATACTGATAATGTTAATAGTATTAATAATAATGATAGGGTGGTAAGTATAATAATATCTTTAGTAGTTACTCCAATTAATCATACAACAAACCCAATTCACTAATAAACCCTTTCTGTCAAAAATCCAGTAGCATTTCCTCTATAAATTAGGCTATCCATATTTATAGATCACAAATACCAACATTGTACACATAGACAATCTATTCGGCAAATGAATTTCTTATCACAATCCCATCCTCCATCATCGCATCATCTTTATCAATATCCACATATCTCATCGTTACTATTACCATAATTTCAATTTAAATTTACATCTTCATATCAAAAATAGTCACTATTCTCGACTTGATATTATCACAGCTGCATTTGATCTCAATCAATCAATATTGACATAAATTTCTATTAACAGATAATAAACATAAAATATTCATATAAGATTATTTGTTAAATCATTAGCTAACCACCTTAAAAGCTTTATACTAATTGAATTTCTTGCATTCTTAAAGCTCATTTTTTACAATAACTAATTCTAACTGTTATTCAAACCATAGCTTGTCAAAACGAAGCATCTACAGTTCTGTTAACCGACTAAAATACTTGTCTTACTTTCTTTATGCACAATCAACTAGTTTTAGGCTAATTTTTATCTAATTAACTAACTAACTAGGTCCAAAGGTCACATTGAGCATTGATTTGTCATTTTCTATAAATTTTTTACTTCAAAGTCTTCTAACAAACTTAAACAATTTTCATCTAACACCCAAACAAAGTTTAGATTCTTAACCATCATTTTAATTAGTCTAAGTAGTGTTTGTACCGTCTTTAGTTAATAAATTTATTCTGAGATTTGCATAACATCCACATAACTAAGTTTCTCTAAATTTTCCGATTTGGAACCCATTTATCAATTTCATTAATTAACATTTTTGATATCACATGGCATTAATTACAAAAACTGATTATATAACTAGAATGCACAAGAAATGGATAGGAATTTGCAATCATCAGAGACACTGTCATTGACACTATATACGGTAGCCGGAGGGGCAATGATTTATAAAAATCAATAATATTCACCTCAAATATAGCAAACCTTATACAGAACTCAATTTCATAATCAATTTTTAAGAATTATACTGAATTAGAACAAATCTCCAATTTTCCAAACAACTAACTCTAACCATATTCAATTTCACAAGGAAAAAAGGCAAAATATGTAAAGGAAAATGATTTAGATTTGCTAAGAGGAGGATTTAAGCTCACCAAGTTGGATTTTGTAGCTGGAAACCGCTGATGTTAGTGGAAATTGAAGGAGAAGAGGCTATTGAAAGAGGCAGCTTGATTCGCGCCACTCTGGGTCCGTTTGGCATGAAGGATGGCCGAAAATGGGTTCATCGGCAATAGGAGAGTGAACGGCTATCGAAGCCGCACAGAGTTGTGGTTGGAGTCGATGCAAATCATCCAATATTATTATTTAATCATTGAGAAGTTTAGAAGGTTCTCAACTACAAAATTCAGATAATGTATTCTTAAACTCTTTGAATTTGGGCTTGGATTGTAGTAGCCTGTGTAATCAAAAATTCAGATTTTTAATTTAAATAAAATTCAAAAGTTTCAAAAATAATGTTACCAATTGTTTGACTCCATTACTCATATTGCTGATTATAACTTTATATATTAATTCCCTTAAGTACTTTAAACAATTTATTTTTAGATTCTGTGTAAGGACATTGTCCAATATATTACATGTTATTGATAAAATTTCAATTTTAACTTTATCCGTCGAAAATAATGGATGTGGAGATGAAATTAATATGTTATATTGTTTTTATGCAAAGTCTTAATTTATTATATTAATATTAAAACATCCTACAAAATATAGATGCAAATAGTTGTGATTTTATATAATTAATTAATAATATAATTATATTTTTTTATTAAAAGGGAGAAACAGAAATATTCTTTTCTTTTCAATTAGAGATTATAGCACGAGATATCTTACAAAATTTCATTGTATATATAAAGTGCAATATTAATTAATTATTATATTTATTTTAATCTAAATAAAAATTTATAATTTAATATTATATAAATAACAAAATTAAATAAGTGTAAAACGAGTAAATTATACGTGAGAACTAGTTTGACTAAGTATACTAATACATATGTTGATGCTAAAACAAATATAATATATGGTTTAACAAAATTAATATATGAGTTACATTCATATTTCCTTAAACTTTATATACATTTCTTTCTCCTCATGATGCATATTTAGCTTAAGATCTAAGTATACTCATCATTTGAAGTTTAAAATTTCAATTTTTATCATAACTGTATTAGCATTCTATTGAATTATTAATTTTTTTTATTTTTAATAAATTTCATAATTCACAAACTATAAAACATTCAATTAAATTACTTTGAAATGACTTGAATAATATTTATATCATTTTTTTCATTGTATGTTACCATAAGAAAAAACTAAAACTCAATTTATTAAGATGTTACAATTTACGATACATAGTTTTGTTAAAATTTTACTTATAAATAATATTATATTACTATCCTATGAGATTATATTCCGTAAAAAATGAATTTCTATAATTTATCCAACATAGAAAGCATACATTTGAAATGAAAAATATTATATATATATATATAGGATTCAGAATGTCCTCTCAAATCTGTCTACAAAATGTTTCAATTAATGTGAACCACATTCTATTTCAAATTAACATCATGGACCCATTGAAAAAATCGATACAAATAAAGCTTAGATTTTATTATTTTGTGATTGAAAGCACAGAATGCAAATTCATATACTGACTAATATATGTATCTTTGTCAGCATGTGATAGTCAATTTCTGAAACAGTCAATGCGAAAGTAACACTTCTAATGAGAATCACCTAACACACACTATTGGGAGGCTTCTCTCACACACATTGTAAGATCACTCAATATTTGTGTTCTGTTGTCCAATCTGGCAAATGTAATTTTACTAATTTGTACTGTCACATCATGGAGGATAATCTCACTACAACTTAAACAAAATGCCAATTTAATCCATAATTCCATACTCCCTTTTCCCATCTCTAAAGTTGGAGTTATATTGCAAGTTAGCTAACTAATAGTTGTTATTTCTTCAAGGCTTTTCAAAGTGCTAATGATACAAACCTATAATAGGTTGTCTTATTATTAAATAGACGTTGCATCTCACCTGCTCATTTAACAACTAGTGAACGCTCAAGCGCAACGCCAAAGGACTAGATATAATTCAATGTCCACATGGCGCAATCCAACAACAGGTTTAGCGCTAAAATTTTGTCCTGCCCTAACTCTAACCACTAGACGAATTATCCGCTTTGGATCAAGCCGGTTCCATCCCATACTAGATCGGTAAGACCCGCACGATTTTGTCCGACTGGTGAAATGAGAAACTTCCCAGGAGATCACCCATCCTAGAATTTTTGTCAAGCAAGCACACTTAACCCTGGAGTTCTTCCAACTCTCCAGCCATTTCACCAAAAGATACCTCTGATGATTAGTTTCCTCCTTTTTGATATATGATGCAATTCATTCCTATATCCCACATTCTACTACCCTAACTAGTCTGTCATTCTAGAAGCTTGCCAGGAGCTCTTTACTTTATCCACCCTCTTAGGATCGTTTTGCCGGATCGAGATGTCATAAATTTCTAGTCAACCTGCTACTTTTTTCAAATTAATAAACGCCCGAGAGGATATGGAAATCTCGACACAATAAATTCTTGAACTGAAGTATGTTGTCAATGACTGACTAAATGGCGATTTTTGTCTTCTTGAACACGAAGTTGATATGGCAATCACGTTGATGACAAAAGAAGTTAGACCTTGTTTGGCTAAAATGAAAAGCGACATTATGGAAATAAGGAATATTGTGGTGTCTCATTCCTATTCAAGGTTTTCATTTGTAAATGACACAATTTGTGTATCATATTTCATTTTGGATTTTGGTGCTTCCTTTCTTATTAGAGTACGTACAATAATTTAATTTTGTTGCAAATTTAAAACCGCATTTAATAGTAGTTTCGGATTGACATACAACTAAACTGCATCAAATCAAAAGTGTTCACTATGCCGACAGTCAGACATTATGTGTAAACTAATTACTGTAATTGTTTTGTGTTTTTTTTTCCTGTTTTGCAATTTCAGGTCGATTCACTTTGTAGCTTTTGAGTTAGGCAATGTAAGATATGGATTCTAAGCCCATAATGTAATTACCTTAAGGTTATTTGCCTAATTAATTTAGTGAAGATATGTATTATACATATGGATACATAACATAAAGGAGGTCGCACAGCATGAACTTCTATACTCTATACATGTCATTATAGTATTTATTTGTGCAAAGTTTTATGCAAATTTGAAATTTTAGTCATCATCGGTGTTGCTCTGCCATCACAAATGTTATGTTAACCCAGTCCCAGCTACCATTATAGACGTGATTAAAATTTCTATTCGATTCAAATGTGGGATGGGAACCACCTCTGGACATCTCGTTCGATGTCTTTGTTGATTGGTTCTGATGGGAGGATGCCACAAAAAGGGAGTTGGCTCAACAATAGAAAAAAAAAAAGTGAATTAGACACGTTGACTATAAGAACATATGTGTATCTGATAATCCCAGGTTTAATTGTCTTTGTGACCTTTGTTGACAAAATTATAGTTGTTTCCTACATACTAGCTGAACTTATTAACCGTTTTAATCTTCTACAAGTTGTGGGTAACTATTAGTCTGTAACACCCATCGCCTAATCTTGGAGAACCAGACGACGGATGCCACATTCGGTGCCGAAGCACCGTCCTATTCTACTCATCAACTCCAGAATGTATATTAGAAGTGATTATATTTTCTTAGTGAAGCAAGTAATTTAAAATATTCAATAAAGGTTTTAGGGAGAATTCTATAGAAAATAAAATTTCGAAAATAAAATTTCCCAAGAGCTCCCTTTAAAAATCTACTTGCCACACAAGGAAAATAAATACACTCCCAATATTAACCTCCACATCTCAACTCCAAATAATTAGGAAGGATCACCCAGCACTTTTAGATGGTCATATTAATTCACTTAAGTTCTAACATATTGATGCCATTCACTTTTGGAACTACTTCTTAGAATTCATACACCATAAATAAATCAAGTAATAATACTTAAAACATCCACCAATCTCATTAATTATAATTTGAATTTTTACAACCTCAACATTATATACAATAGAATTATACATGCCATAATACACAAAAGTACACATATTTTATCCAAAAATCAATATTTCTACTCTGATGCTACCTCTCCAATCTTCGAGTAGCACCCACAGCTCACAACCTGCGCATGATGAAAATCAACGCGCTGAGTGGAGGACTCAGTGGTGCTAATAATTATAAATTAAAATAACTAAGAAATGCGAAGTAATAAATCTCAAATCAAATATATTTTAAGCACTGAAAACGTGTTAGTTAAATCCGAATATTTCGAAAAACCATAAAGAAATTCACACCTTAAAAATTTATACCAAACTCAATATAAATAAGAAAATATTACAAATACCAATATGTTTTCGATTTCTTTATAACAAAATAAAATTCTATTTTTTTATTAAGGATCGTACCAATACCGAATGAATGTAAGCAGATTCAATCGTAGCCTGTGAAAGCACCACCCACCAATCACACAATCATGGCCTGTGGGAGCACCACCGCGGCCTATGGAAGCACCACCCACCAATCACACAATCGTGGCCTATGAAAGTACCACCATGGCCTGTGCAAGCACTACCACAAATAATAAGCGCGTTCGCCTATTTATAAGGGTTGATAACCCTAGCATATGATCATAGCTCCACCAAACAGAATGGGTTGATAACCCGAGCATGCTCACATATCGTAATACATCTCATCATCCACATTTCAATCATGTATAGTAGAGCCTAAAATAAATGCATTCTCCCACAATAATCATATTTCTCATTCACCATTCCTTATTAAAAAACATTCTATAATTAACACTTATTATTTCAAAATCACTTAATTTACAACTTACGAAAATTACCACATTCTCCCTTTTTTATACTTAATAAAATAAATTCAAATGGACATATTCAAAATAAATATACTTAATATAGTATAAAAATACTTAAATCAAGAAATTTTCAGTATTTTCATAAACCTGACCTTTGCTGTGTTCTCAGGATATAACTAAAGTTATAGGACTTAAAATTGAGTGAAACTTAATTCATTAGAAAGCTAAGATAAAATGCTACAAATGTCATGAAGGGACCATAGTCCATATCATTTTCTAAGAGGGTGAAAGAAACCCAAGAACACAGACCAGCAATCCAAACACGATTCAGCACAACCTGTTTTGGTATAAAAATCATAAGTTAAGCTATAGGTATTCAAATTAGACACAAGAGGATGATTTAGAAAGCTAAGAAGTAGAACTACAACTTTTATGCAGAACACAAGACATTATATTGCTATTTTGGCCAAAATGGACAATCAATTCAGATACACAAGTGAGACACCATAACAGAACCAGTTGTGGTATTTAAATCATAAGTTGAGCTACAACTATTGGAATTGAACATGAGAGGATGTTTTGGAAAGCTGAGAAATAGAGATACAAGTTTCATAAGGAAGTCAGAAACAAATGGAAATTATAAAAGGGTCCAAAAATGACTTCTAGTCCCACTTAAGAACACATCTAACATCAAAATTCACCAATTTAACCAAAACATATAAAATTCCCAAAATTCATTAAAAAAACTAAAAATTAAAAACTTAAAGAAATGAAAGAGACAGAGAATATTATTGCACTAACCTTCAAATTAAGCTTGGTTAAGCTTAATCAATCTATTTCCTTCTCATTCCCTTTTACTTTGGAGAAGGGTTCACCTACCTCTTCCAATTATCAAAACTTATATACCCTAATCATGGAAATAATCAAAGAAGGAGGTGGAACATGATTTAGTGCATAATCTAACATACCTAAGCTATGAATTTCACTTATTAATTCACTAAACCAAAATTCACAACTTACTTGATTTGTAGTAATTCTCCAAAGTACTTGAATTTTATCACCAATTCTCACTTCTCTAAATTAATTCTTCAAGTTTTATCACCTTTCTACGGTTTGATTTGGTTAATTTGTGTTAGTTTTGGTAGCAGAGGGAGAAGAAAGAAAAATGGTGGAGAGGGAGAGGAGTTGGCATTGGAGAATGGAGAGGAAGAAGAAGAAGTGGTATGTAGATAAGCTTTGTTGACCAAGTCAACAAGCTAATGTTGCTTATTCACCAAAATTTGATAAGTGTATGGCTTAGATCAAGTCAAGGTATTCTAATCCAAAGGCTCTAAATATTCATCAATTAATTCTTTTCCAAATATTACTTAACTCCACCAATTAATTAAATTAACTCTGCAAAAATAATTTCTCAATTATTCCTTAATATACTACACTAGAAAATAATATTCATTAGTTACCGTAATTCTCCAAAAATATTCATGAAATATTTTCTACCCACCTAAATCATGCAAACATGCTCCAAAAATATTAAATAAAATATTAGACACATGTAATAATTTTTCTGGGCTGAAATAATACTATGTCCCGGACCGATGGTACTATTCACAGATCGGTAAATCACTATTACCGACACTAAAAAAGACACTAAAAAAGTAGTTCATTACATAGTCAATGTGTCTTCATGGCTATTTAATGGGATGATGCGATTCACTAGAGAAAAGCAAATGGAATGATTCTCTAAAGAAAAATTACTTATTCGCCTGTCCTTTAATTAGGAAATTCTATTTTAGAACACCATTAAGTAATAGTAACCACATATGCTTTTTTTCTCTCACCAAAGATTGTCGCTATTTCTTTCACTGATATGGAGAGTGGATGCTACAATGCACTACTGCTCACGGCGATCATAAAAGTCGCTGAGAAGGTTGCATGCAATGGACCTATTGATATAATGAACCTTCAGTTGAGCTATGCAATTCGAATTATTATTTGTACCATGTAGGTGATTGGAACTGCGCTAGTAACAACATTTGTAATTCACTTATTTATAACTCATACCAGATGTTGCATTTTATTTACAACTTGTAGTTATAATGATGTTTAATTTATACTTTTTTTTTTCTTTTACATGTGTATCTTTGTTGTTGGACAACTAGTCCAAAGAAAATTTAGATTTGCATAAGGGGTCGAGTGGCCAAAGACCATGTGAATCTTGGAAACTTCAATCACTGTCTCACCTACACTAAATTACAAACAATGCAACGCATTGAAGAGTTGGCTTGCTTGGGTAACAAGCACGCATCTTATCTGCTTGATATGTTTCAATTTTTCTATGATAATAATGAAGGAGACAGAGCCCGCCTTCTGTTCAACAGTCATTTACAGAGCAATGTGGATGTAACCTATGCTTTTGGAATGATTTGCGCCTTAAATGGAGGTGTTTGTGGAACATACACACTTTCTTCTTTCTTGGAATGGGACAACTTCATGAACACATTTTTCGGACTCAAGCGAAGATCCTCACCTTGATTCCAAACCCCCTATTTAATAAGAACTATGTAAGGAGGAACCTTTACAACTCTTAAGATGAGGACTGGATTTTGAAAGATGAAGTCCCAGATAGTGATTACACGTCAGTAATTTATTGCGAGGAGTGTATAATACACATAAAGGTATTCCTGGCACTCCAGCATAATGCTCTTTGCACTTAACATCTTCACCTGTATTATGTAAGTCTATGACTAATTATATGCAAATGACCATAGGTATAGATTTTCAAGCACTGTGGTCATTCTATTTGACATGAATTGTAAGCATGTAATTCTTATGCTTTGTTGACATAGTCAATATCATAAATAACGTTCTTTCTATTATAAGTGTAACAAAATGTTTTTTACATGTTCATTATAATCAAGGATTGCTTAAACCATACAATCAATGCTTGTTTATAGCAATGAAATGTTCGCGTATGCTAAAAGACTATTGAGTTTTAAATGAAAGGCTAGTTCTTGAACCTCAATTTTTTTTGAAAAAAATGTATAAAATTATTTGCAACGTTAATGCATTTGTTACCATCATTGCATTGCATAACCTACTATTGAGTTATGAAGTGATGCAATATGATAACTGATATCCTTTTTGTATAATGATGAAATTCATTTTTGCATCATTGTACAAAGTGTTTATGTTGTACACTTATATAGCAAAGGTTGTACAACTGGACTTCTTCTGTATACATCGTCTTTGAGAAGTATGAAACTTATTGAATAAGATAAGTCAATCCTGTCAGATAGAAATGACAAGATTTATACCTGTTCGTGTATGGTTCAATTGTAGAATGGATGATTGACTGTTATTTTCAATCCCACTGTTCTTGCACCCCATGCGTCAAAAGACTGTATACATACAACACCCATTGTAGCATGTGAACCCCTCTGAGTAAGTAATATGTGGACCAAAAATGAATAAGCATGTCGAACGATTGGTTTCAAATTGTTAACTACATGATGAGAAATCCACTTAAGATCTTATAATTGCATAGAAATAAGTATTTTACAGTGAGGCGTGGGGTGGAGCAATAGATCTAGCTCTCACCAGGCAAGAATTGAATATTAACCGACATAAAATTTGTTATCAAGGCATCATAATATAATATTAATTAATTGAGAATAATAAATGTGATTTGATGTATTTTTATTTTTATAACGTCACATTAAAATGTATCAAAAAATGTAACAACATAAAATATTGTAATTTCTTAACACGTGTATATATATATATTACAGATATGGCATGAGGTTAACTAAAATTCAAACAAATGTATGGGTTCACATTTTTTATTTTCAGAATAAAGTGTGCACAATGTTTAAAAAAATTAGTGTTGTCTTCTTTATAGTTATATAAATTTTTTCAACCTAAAAACCATATACTTGGCACAATGCTTACATATGAATTTTGATTGCTAAATAAATTCTAATATTTTTTCTAAATATAATTGATTATTATGCCATTCGTTAATAAATACCATGAAATGTTACAACTTGTATAATAAACTGCACAATATAAATAAACTATACAACAAGAATGATGAATAATAATTTTTTTTATAATAATTAAGTGGATAAGTGTCTGTTTAAAATTAATTATGTAATATTTAATCGTTAAGTTTTTTTGTATCAGTAACATGGGTACACCAATCCAAGAAAGAATTTTAATTATTTACATTTGTCTGTATCTGGACGGATTGGAAAAAAAAAAAGAATGAAATAGAATTTTACATCCCGTGATAAAATGGACAAGTATGACACATGTCTTTCATAATATTTGTTTTATGAATATCAACAAAATATAATTTTTAACATAAGTCAAAATGTTGTAAATGTTTAAAAAAAATTATGTACTCAATTAAGTCAATTGATCTGTAGTTGAATTGCAGACAATATGTCATACACGGTCAATATCAATTGAATGTAAGCAACAAAAAAATAAAATAATTGTGTATTTTCGCATTAACTTTTTTTTTTTGTAAATAAAACTAGAAATACATATCAGTCTCACCACATAATATTTTGGAATATTTTCTCATGTCATCTCCTTAAAGAAGTTTATATACTGTAATTGGCCTAGTATCTTCCTTTATTTAACAAAAAAAATCTCAATTTTTTAATTTCAACAATTATACTCACACACGAATTACAAAGTTTAATGTCAAATTTTGTTTTATTATATTGATGTTTCTTAATACATGTACGAATTCGCATAAATTTCTTCTGAGATTATAGCAGCTTCATTTGTGTCTCCTCAGATTGTATCAGTATTATTTCCTTATTTTCGAACATTGTAACTCATCTTTAGCATCATGGTATGAATATTCAAATTAATTTATATGTTGTCGGTCATAATCATATACTCCACTTATTGAAATTGTTTAAAATAAAAAAACCATATATTAAGAAGAAGAAAAGCCAAATTTGGTCGAGATATTATTGAATGAAAAATGACAATTAAAAAAAACAATACAGATAATTACAGTTTTATTTTAATCCTGGAATAAATAACAATGTGACAGCGTGTATCATTTTGTTGTTGACATTAATCACAACTTTGTACGTGTTTGAGTAGCAAAGATATATTGTGACGTGAAAAACAATTGAAATTATATCACAACACTCAACAAAAACACAAAGATAACTAAAACTTGTACTCAAAACCATAGAATAGGACATGTGTCAAAATGCAATTTGTTTGTGGCCACCAACCAAGTTAATAGATCATACATCAAAGTGGTTGACATTAATTGTGCAGTGGAAGATGATGGCAAAGTACAACTTCAAAGGGTGAAATGATGCACCTAACCATCTTAAGTTTCCCACTAACACTTGGTCAAACAAATCTAATATGAATGACCAGCACGATTTTCATCAAGCAGATACAATGTCAGATTGTATCTTAGGACCATCATTGCAAACTGCATACCTTAAGCCCTACATAGACCTATTCACATCCAAAAATTCATTCCTTCATCTATAAAACCATAGATGGCAATAGAACCACCAACCTCAAGGATCCTCCAAACTATCCACTAGATCAAGGTAGGTTTTGTGTAACTGTGACTTTATTAATTTGTTTCCAATTTTTGTTATTATCGTTCGATTTATTTCCATTAGTTCTTCTTTTGTTATGTACCTTATGTAGTCTTTCATGTCACAAAACTCCTTCTACATTTCACATAATGCCATAAAAAATAAAAGCTTTTGGTTGCCCATTTTAAATCTTATATTTTTTTGCAATTAATTAGTTCCCTATCTAAGAATCTTTATTCTCCAACGTGTTTTAATTGAGATGTAAGATGGACATAAAATTAACCTATTTTGGACATAGGTACCGGAAGTCATCACAGAGTTGAGTTTCGTTAGCACAGGATGAATTAAAAAAGTTATATAATCAGAGTTGATTGAGAAGCTCTTGATACCAGAGAGATCGTAAAGACTAGAAATATTATATTTATTCAATTAAATGCGATTAGATTTCACGTACTTTATAAATGTGCAATAGGTTACAAGGATATAAATGGATGTTTGATAACTTTAAACAACTGGTATTTACATTGTGCAGAAGCTCCCAACATCTTTTTACGATGCGAACAGGCATGACATTAAGCTATGCGCTGGTGTGTTCTCCGCAGCTGATGGGTGTTTTTTCCCAATTGGTATATTGATCAACAACGACATAAACATCCTTAATGTCGTTATGGCTAATTTTTTCCAACCACTTGCAATAAGGATGTTTATGTCGTTGTTGATCAATATACCAATTGGGAAAAAACACCCATTAGCTGCGGAGAACACACCAGCGCATAGCTTAATGTCATGCCTGTTTGCATCGTAAAAAGCTGTTGGGAGCTTCTGCATAATGTAAATGCCAGTTGTTTAAAGTTATCCAACATCCATATATATCCTTATAACCTATTGCACATTTATAAATTATGTGAAATCTAATTGCATTTAATCGAATAAATATAATATTTCTAGTCTTTATGATCTCTCTGGTATCAATAGCTTCTCGATCACTCTAATTATATAACTTTTTTTATTCATCCTATGCCAACGGAACTCAACTCTATCTTGACTTATAGTACCTACATCTAAAATAGGTTAATTTTATGTCCATCTTACATCTCAGTTAAAACACATTAGAGATAAAGATTCTTAGATGGGGAACTAATTAATTGCAAAAATATAAGATTTAAAATGGACAACTAAAAGCTTTTATTTTTTATGGCCTATGAGATGTAGGAGTTGTGTGATATGAAAGACTACATAAGGTGCATAACAAAAGAGGAACTGACAGAAATAAAATAAAAGACAATAACAAAAACTAGAAACAAATTAATAAAGTCACAATTACACAAAACCTACCCTGATCTGGCGCCTAGTTTAGAGGATCCTTGAGGTTGGTGGTTCTATTGCCATCTATGGTTTATAGATGAATGAACTAATTTTTGAGTGTGAACAGGTGTGTGTAAGGCTTAAGGTATGTAGTTTGCAATGATGGTCCTAAGATACAATCTGACATTGTATCTGCTTGATGAAAATCGTGCTGGTCATTCAAATTGGATGTGTTTGGCCAAGTGTTAGTGGGCAACCAAGATGGTTAGGTGAATCATTTCACCCTTTGAAGTTGTACTTTGCCATCATCTTCCACTGCACAATTAATATCAACCACTTTGATTTACGATTTATTAACTTGGTTGGTGGCCACGAACAAATTGCATTTTAACACGTGTCCTATTCTGTGGTTTTGGGTACAAGTTTGAGTTATCTTTGCGTTCTTGTTGAGTGTTCTGATATAATTTCAATTGTTTTCCACATCACAATATATCTTCATTATTCAAACACGTACAAAGTTGTGACAAATATCAACAATAAAAAGATACACGCTACATATTGTTATTTATTCCAAGCTTAGAATAAAACTGTAATTATTTATTTTACTTTTTTTTAATTGTCATTTTTCATTCGATAATATCTTGACCAAATTTGGTCTTTCTTCTTCTTAATACATGGTTTTTTTTTGTTCTTGCAAACAATTTCAGTGAGTGAGATACATGGTTATGATTACCGACAATATATAAATTAATTTAAATATTCATACCATGAAGCTAAAAATGAGTTACAATGTTCGAATATAAGGAAATAACGCTGATACAATCTTAAGAGACACAAATGAAGTTGCTACAATCTCGGGATAAATTTATGCAAATTTGTACATGTCTTAAGAAACATCAATAATAAAATGAAATTTGACACTAAACTTTGTTATTCGTGTGTAAGTATAATTGTTGAAATTAAAAAATTGAGATTTTTTGTTAAATAAAGGAAGATGCTAGGCCAATTACAGTATGTAAACTTTTTTAAAGAGATGACATGAGAAAATGTTCCAACATATTATATGGTGATGCTGATATGTATTTCTAGTTTTATTTACCAAAAAAAATTAATGTGAAAATACACAATTATCGTATTTTTTGTTGCTTACCTTCAATTGACATTGACCATGTATGAAATATTGTTTGCAATTCAACTATAGATCGATTGACTTAATTGAGTGTATAATCTTTTTTAAACATTTAAAATATTTGGAGTTATGTTAAAAATTATATTTTATTGATCTTCATAAAATAAATGTTACGAAAAACATGTGTCATACTTGTCCATTTTATCACGGGATATAAAATTTTGTTTCGCTCTTTTTTACTTCCAATTCATCTACACACAAACAAAGGTAAGTAATTAAATGTATTTCTTAGATTGACATACCCGTTACTGATACAAAAAAAAAAAAGCTATCGATTAAATATTACAAAATTAATTTTAAATAGACACTTCTCCACTTAATTATTACAAAAATAATTGTTATTCATCATTCTTGTTGTATAACTTATTTATACTGTGCAATTTGTTATACAAATTGTAATGTTTCAAAATATTTATTACTCGACAACATAATAATCAATTATGTTTAGAAAAAGAAATTAGAATATATTGAGCAATAAAAATTCATATGTAAACATTGTGCTAAGTATATGATTTTTAGGTTGAAGAAATTTATATAACCATAAATAAGACAACACTATTTTTTATCAACATTGTGCACACTTTATGCTGAAAATAAAAAACGTGTACCCATATATTTGTCTAAACTTTGGTCAACCTCATGCCATGTCTGTATATATATATATATATATATATATATATATATATATATTACACATGTTAAGAAATTATAATATTTTATGTTATATTTTTCGATACATTTTAATGTGACATTATGAAAATAAAAATACATCGAATCTCACATATTATTCTTAATTAATTAACATTATATTAAGATGCCTTGACAACACATTTTATGTCGGTTAATATTCAATTCTTGCCTAGTGAGAGCTAGATCTGTTGTTCTGCCCCACGTCTCAATGTGAAATACTTATTTCTAAGCAGCTATAAGATCTTAAGTAGATTTCGTCATGTAGTTACCAATTTGAAACCAGTCGTTCAACATGTTTATTCATTTTACGTCTAGATATTGCTTACTTGAAGGGGTTCACATGCTACAATGGCTGATGGACGTATACAATCTTTTAACACATGGGGTGAAAGAACAGTGGGATCGAAAATAACAGTCAATCATCAATTCTTCAGTTGAACCATACACGAATAGATATAAACCTCGTCATTTTTATCTTATTGGATTGACTTATCTTATTCAATAAGCTTCATACTACTTTTTAAAGACGATGTATATAGAATAACTCTAGTTGTACTGTCTCTGCTATATAAGTATGCAATATAAACACTTTGTACAATGCAGCAAAAATGAACTTCATCATTATACAAAAAAGATATTAGTTATCATATTGCATCGGTTCATAACTCAGTAGTAGGTTATGCAATACCGCGATGGTAACAAATGTGTTAACTTTACAAGTAATTTTATATATTTTTTTTAAAAAAATTAAGGTTCGAGAACTGGCCTTTCATTTAAAACTCAATAGTCTTTCAGCGTACGCGAACATTTTATTGCTATGAACAAGCATTGATTGTATGGTTTAAATAATCCTTGATTATAATGAACATGTAAAAAATATTTTGTTACACTTCTAATAGAAAGAACATTATTTATGATATTGAACATGTCAACAAAGCACAAGAATTACATGCTTATAATTCATGTCAAATAGCATGACCACACTGCTTGAAAATTTATACCTATGGTCATTTGCACATAATTATTCACACACTTAACATAATACAAGTGAAGATGTTAAGTGCAACCACCATGATACTAGAGTGCCAAAAATACCTCTATGTCTATTATACACTCCTCGCAATAAATTACTGACTTGTAATCACCATCTGGGACTTCATCTTTCAAAATCTAGTGTCCCCATCTTGAGAAATTGCAAAGGTTCCTTCTTACATAATTCTTGTTAATTAGGGGGTTTCGAATCAAGGAGAGGAATCTTTGTCTGAGTTGGCAAAATGTGCCCGTGAAGTTGTCCCATTCTAGGGAAGAAAAAAGTGTGTATGTTCCACAAACACCTCCATTGAAGGCACAAGTCATTCCAAAAAGCATAGGTTGCATCCACATTGTCAGTTAGATGACTATTGAACAAGAGGCGGGCTCCGTCTCCTTCATTATTATCATAGAAAAATTGAAACATACTAAGCAAATAAGACGTGTGCTTGTTACCTAGGCAAGCTAACTCTTCAATGCATTGCATCATTTATAATTTAGTGTAGGTGACACAGTGATTGAGATTTTCGAGATTCACATGTTCTTTGGCCATTTATGCAAATTCAAATTTCCTTTGAACTAGTTGTCCAGCAACAAAGATACACATGTAAAAGCAAAAAAAAAAAGAAAGAACAAATTAAACATTGTTACAATTGCATGTTGTAAATAAAACACAGCATCTGGTACGAGTTATAAATAAGTGAATTACAAATGTTGTTATTCATGCAGTTCCAATCACCTACATGGTACAAATGATGACTCAAATTGTGTACCTCAAATGAAGGTTCATTATATCAATAGGTCCATTGCATGCAACCTTCTCAGCAATTTTTATGATCACCGTAAGTGGTAGTGCATTGAAGCATCCACTCTCCATATCAGTGAAAGAAATGGTAGAAGTCTTTGGTGAAGGAGAAAAAGCATATGTGGTTACTATTACTCAATGGTGTCCTAAAATAGAATTTTCTAATTAAAGGACAGGCAAATATGTAACTTTTCTTTAAAGAGTCATTTCATTTGCTTTTCTCTAGTGCATTGCATCGTCCCATTAAATAGCCATGAAAACACATTGACTGATAGTTACCCATAACTTGTAGAAGCTTACAACAGTTAATAAGTTTAGTTAGTATGTAGGCAACAACTATAATTTTATCAACAAAGGTCACAAAGACAATTCAACTCAAGATTAATGGATACACATATTTTTCTTATAGTCAACGTGTCCAATTCACCTTTTTTTTCTACTATTGAGCCAAATCCCTCTTCGTGGCATCCTCCCATCAAAACCAATCGCCAAAGACATCAAACGAGATGTCCAAAGGTGATTCTTATCCCACATTTGAACTGAACCATCCACTATAGAAATTTTACTCATGTCTACAATGGTACTAGGAATTGGGTTAACATAACATCTGTGATAGTAAAACAACACCAATGACGACTGAAATTTCATATTTGAGAAAAACTTTGCACAAATAAATACTATAATGACATGTACAGAGTACAAAAGTTCATGTTGTGTGACCTCCTTTATGTTGTGTATCTGTATGTATAATAAATATCTTCATTAAATTAATTAGGCAAATAGCCTTAAGTTAATTATATGATAGGCTTAGAATCCGTACCTTATCACTATGTTTGGTTAGAGGTGAAGGAGGGGTATATAAAGGGAAGGAAAGGTAATTTACATATGTATCTCTGTTTGAGAAAGGGTGAGCTAAGGAAGGATGGAGTTAAATAAGGGTAAGACTTACCTTTCTTTACCTCTTAAATCTTAAATTTTGCTACACCCCAAATTGGGGTGTAAGGGAGGAGAAGGAGGAACTTAAAATTAATTTATCTTCTAATTTCCTATTATATCCTTTGTTTTTTTTATTAAAATCCTATTTTATCCCTTATAACCAAACCTAAACTCAGCCTAATAAATAGCATCCTCAACCGTTTCTTATTCATAAACCACAAAACTTGTCTCAACTGCCTCTCACTACTGTATTCACAAACCATCAAGCATCTTGTCTCAACAACCTCTCACTACCCTATTCAAGCAGTTGTGTCTTGAGAGGTACATAATTCTCTAACACATCTTTTATATTTTATATCTTATTAGCAATAACTTGTTTTTGATAATGAATTAAAGAATAAAAATTATTATATTATCCAAATTTTGTATGGTTTTCACGTTATCACCAAGAACTATAATTCAATTTTATTATTTTCTTTTTTTCCTTTTGTCTTCATCGTCTTGCTGTTGTGCTTTTATATTTATTGTTTGTTACTTTCTTAGTATTGTGCTTATTTGTTACGTTCTTAGTATTATTTGTTACTGTTGTGCTTATTTGTTACGGCTTATTATTTTCTTTTTTTCCTTTTGTCTTCATCGTGTGTTGTTGCGCTTTTATATTGATTGAGGAGTGACGATTACCATTTAAAGGCCTACTATTTATTGCTTTATCGCATTATTATTGATAAAATACTAAAATTAAATTTAGTGCATGGTTTTATTTTCTTAATATTTTATTATTGCATGTTTTATTTTCATGTCCGGAGTTTATATAACATTGCTTTAGGATGGAATTTTACAAAATATATAATAATTAACTGAAATAAAAATAAAAGTGTCATCAAATCAAATCAAATAATTAAATAAGTATAACTTATGGTGGATTATTAATTTTAGTTATCTAACATTGCTTTTGATATATACTAGATGGATACTCATAATTTTGAAGATAATGCTTTTATAAAGTTGAAATGAAAGCATCATATATCAATTGCACAAGTTATTTGTATAATTATGTATTGGTATGGCTTAAGGAGGCGAGAGCTTAATAGACGACTAGGTCATAATGTGTATTTATAAGGAAAAAAAGTGAGATTTGAGTTATTCACAAGGATCCTTTCTAGTGAACTTTGTCGTAGTATCATAAGAATGAGTCCTATAGCTTTCACAAAATTGTGTGAAATTCTAGTTAAAGATGGAAATCTTCGACCAATAATATGAGCAACTATTGAAGAACAAGTTCTTCAATAACTCTATCTTTTAGCTCATAATGTCACAAATTGTGAGCTTTCTTTCTTTTTTTCTCAATCTAGTGAAACTATTAGTCGTCATTTTCACAACGTCCTAAGAGCTATACTAGAGTTGGAGGACAAATTTCTAAAGCAACCAGATGGGTCACAAGTTCCATTTGGAATATTACACAACGATAGGCTCTATCCCTTTTTTTAAGGTAAAATTAATTTTTCAATTAAATTTTAAATAGTGAGTCTTCATAATATATTTTATAAAATAAAAGATATACACATGATGTCAAGATTGTGTAGGGGCTATTGATGGAATACATATTCGCATAAAAGTTTCTCCTTTAGAAGCTCCAAAATACCGGGGTAGGAAAGAGTATCCAACACAAAATGTGCTAGCTACATGTACTTTTGATTTAAAATTCACTTATGTCTTACCTGGGTGGGAAGGTACAGCTTCTGACTCTAAAATTATGAAAAATGCTTTAACAAGACAATGCCCTGTCAAAATTCCTGAAGGTAATCTTAATAATTCTTATAAGTTAGAGGTACTTTTATTCATAATTGTTTTATTGACAAATGTAATCATTTTAGGAAAATACTATCTTGTTGATGCTGGATTTATATTGAGAAGTGGACTAATTACACCTTATAGGGGAGAATGCTACCATCTGAAAGAGTATTCACGAAATGCACCATGAAATGCACGTGAATTGTTTAATCTTCGACATGCATCACTCCGCAATGCAATCGAATGGGCTTTCGGTGTAGTTAAGAAATGATTCCCGATTATTGCAAGTTCTATTGAACCAAATTATGGGGTGGAAACGCAAAAGGAAATTATTCTTGCTTGTTGTGTTTTGCATAATTATTTAATGAATGTGGATCCCGATGAAGATATACTTGCAAAAGTTGATAGAGAACTTAGAAATAATGATAATCAAAATCAACATCATAGTATCAGAGAAGATTCAGAAGATGCAAGGAAAGGAGAATTACTAAGCAAATCTATCGCCACAACTATGTGGGCTAATTATACTAAATGAATATATTTATTTTATTTATTTGCAAGTTCTATATGTTTTTAAGTGAATTTTTTTTATTGGTTTCTCTGCACTTAGTGAATGAACTTTTTTTTGTATTCTAATTTTTTTTATTAATTTCTCTTTTCTAATTTTTAATTTCATTTAATTTTAAGGATGTCGAAAAAAAGGCAAACACCAAATAATAAAGAAAAGGCAGTTGGTGGGAATGGACAATGCTTTTGGAACAAAGCTATGAATGATTTTCTTATTGATGCATATGTACATTAACATGAACAAGGTTTTAGAGTTAATGGAACTTTTACTGTAAAAGCTTTGGAACATATTACTAATGAAGTGAAACAAAAATTTCCTAATTAGCCTATTGATAAGGAAAAATGCAAGAATCGAATGAAGCATATAAAAAAATGTTGGTTTCCAGCTTATGATATTTTCAAGAATGGTATGAGTGGTTTTGCTTGGGATCCAATAATTGAAAAGCTTCTAGCTGAGCAAGAAGTTTGGGACCAATTAATTAAGGTTTGTATCGCTCTTATAATGTAATATATCATATGATTTAATCTTACTTATTTTTATTTTGATTTCCTTAATTTAGAACATTACTTTGTTTGTTTTAATTTGTTTGTTAGGCTAAACTTGAAGTTGCTACATGGATGAACAAACCATTAAGAAACTATGAGAAATTGTGTTTACTTTATGGGAATGATAGGGCTACTGAAAAACATGCTGAAACTACAGTAGAGGTGAGGCAAAGAAAAGCAAGGAAGAAGAGATAAATGCTTCTCAAGTGAATAATATTGCTCATATTGATTTGTTGGGATCAGAAAATGAAGTCACTTTAGAAAATTTTGATGGACCATTTGAAGAAGCACAAAATATAGCATCTAAAGAGCTTGTTACAATGGCAAGATCCCAAGCTCATTGTGAATCTAGAAATTCATTAAGGATTAAAAGTGCTAAAAGATTAAAGGTTGATAAGGAAGTTGTTGTGTTAAAGGAGGGACTTGATAATGTGGCACAAGCAATTATGAACTCTACAATTGAATTTGTAAAAGCAACCAAGCTTCCAATTTCAAAGAATGAAACATGGACTTTGTTGGAAGAATTAGGTGTTGAGCCATATCTCTTATCTTCTTAATATCTCTTTTTGATTCAAAAGCCTAACATATTAAGAGGTTTGCTTGGATGTCCTAATGCATTTCGCAAAGACTTATTGGTGCAGATGATGGGTGGTACTAATACCTAAAAAAGTTAGATTGTCCGTTATCTTTTGATTAGTATTCTCTTATTATGCTACTTATAGCACACATTTTTAAGTGACTATTTCTGGATGTTATGAACATCATCAAAAGCTTTATATCTATTTTGATTAAGTTGCACAAGTTATTTTCTTAATATACATTTTGGGTGGATTACTTTGAAATTTATTGACATTAGCTATAAATTTTTTTTTTACGTCAATTCTTGCTTTCTTACTTGTTGTCTTTTTTGGTAATTAATAATGAGTTTGTTACATATTTCTTTTCAGTCGACCATTTTCTATTTTTTTTCTATTATTTTGTTAATGGAATTAAAAAATTACAAAAGTTACTAAATAAATGAAAAAAATAATATATAACTAATTTTAATAGTAAAGGGTATTTTTGTACTACTTTTAATTATTTGCCCCTCTCCTCCCCTCTTTCCAAACATAAAAAATATAAATTATCTCTCTTTACCTTTCCATTAATTCACACCTTCCCAAACATTAATGTTATTTTATTATAACTCTCCTTCCCCTTCCCCCTCCTTACCCTTCTATTAATTACCCTTTCCTCACCCCATCCAAACAAAGTGTACATTGCCTAACTCAAAAGCTACAAAGTAAATCGACTCGCAATCGCAAAACAGGGGAAAAAACACAAAATAATTATAGTAACTAATTTACACATAGTGTCTGACTGTCGGCATAGTCAACACTTTTGATTTGATGCAGTCTGGTTGTAAGTCAGTCCGAAACTACTATTAAATGTAGTGGTAAATTTGCACCAAAATTAAATTATTATACGTACTCCAATAAAGAACGAAGCACCAAAATCCAGAATGAAATATGATGCACAAATTGCGCTGTTCAAAATGAAAACCTTGAATAGGAATGGGACACCACAATATTCCTTATTTCCATAATGTTGTTGTTCATTTCAGCCAATGAGATGTAACTTCTTTTATCATCAACGTGATTTCCATATTAACTACATGTTCAAGAAGACAAAAATCACCATTTAGTAAGTTATTAACAGCATGCTTCAGTTCAAAAATTTATTGCGCCAGGATTTCCATATCCTCTCGGGCATTTGCTAATTTGAAAGAAGCAGCAAGTCCGCCACATGGTTGACTAGAAATTTTAGCGCTAAGCCTGTCATTAGACTGTGCCATGTGGACAACTTGAGTGATGTCTAGTCCCTTTAGCACTACGCTTCAACATTCACTAGTTGTTAAACGGGCAAGTTACGTGCAATGACTATTTAACAATAAGACAACCTGTTATAGGTTTGTATCATTAGCACATTGAAAAGTGTTGAAGAAATAACAACTATTAATTTACCAACTTGCAATATAACACTAACTTTAAACACAAGAAAAGGGAGTATGGAATTATAGATTGAATTAACATTTTGTTTCGATTGTAGCGAGATTAGCCTCCATGATGTGACAATAAAAATTAGTAAAATTACATTTGCCAAGTTGGACAACAGAACACGAATATTGAGTGATCTTATGATGCGTGTGAGAGAAGCCTCCCAGTGTTGTATGTGTTAGGTGATTCTCATCAGAATTGTCACTTCCACATTGACTGTTTCAAAAGTTGACTATCATATGCTGACAAAGATACATATATTAGTTGGTATACGAATTTGCATTTTGTGTTTTCAATAACAAAATAATGAAATCTAAGCTTTATTTGTATTGATTTTCTCAATGGGTTCATGATGTTAGTTTGAAATAGAAAGTGGTTCGCATTAATTAAAACATTTTGTAGATAAGCTTGAGAGGACATTCTGAATCCTATATGTAATACCCTAATTTTCAAATAAAGTATTATATTTTAAATATTGTGTGAATTAAGTAAATAAATAATAAAAGAGTATTTTACAAAATATGAAACCTATTTAAAACATTATTGAAATGCAAGAAAATAATATTTGTAAGAAATATAGGAGATCCTAAAACAATTAGATGTGTAATAATAATGCATATATACATATATCTTAATATGAAAATTTAAGAATTAAAGGAATAAAACTCTAAATCAAATAAGTTTAAGTAATAAAAATATGAAATGACCAAAAATGGCACCTAGACTACTACTTAACCAAAGTGACTAAATGGGATAAAAGGAAAATTTTATTCTTAGAAGTGACGGCTTAATATTTGCACAACATATTACATAATTCATCCTTCTAAATTATGAAAATAAGTGTACTAAAGAAGTAAT